>OLKM01000402.1:234917-254048 GCA_900291075.1 Melanogrammus aeglefinus | reverse complement strand
TGTGTGTGTGTGTTTGTCTGTGTCTGTGTGTGTGTGTGTATAATTGTATAGATCATATATTAATAACTGACGGGAAGGTTTCCGATTGGCTGTTCCCTATCCATCCCTGGTTGGCTGCAGTCTATATAGGAGGCGGGGTATATGTTTGTTACGTAACTGTTTTATGTTTTAAAACAGCTCCGTAACGCTATGCTTTGTGGTTAACGCTATGCTTTCAACTGAAAAAAGGGGGTGGGGGAGTGAGGGATGAGGGGTAAACTAGGACATAGAAAACCACGTGATGGTAACTATGACAACAGCCTTAGGCAGAGAGAAGAGGAGAAGTGGTGTGGTGTGTGAGGTGTGTGTTAATGCCCCCCTCTCTCTCATCCCCAGACGCTGCCGTTACAAGCTCTCCAGTACCTCTCGCTGCCACTAGAGGGAGACAAAGGCTTCCAGTCAGAATAGAACCTGAGACAATGGAGACTTTTGGAGGCTTTATGTATTCTTTAGGACCAAACCTGAGTCTACGTCAGTGCTGCAGTGGGAGCTATTCATCATCTCTTCTGTGTTTATGTTGCCATGTTAAAACACCAATTACAGACAAGTAGAGACCCAGTACAAACCACCACAGAGCCATTATAAACCAGTACAGACCCAGTACAAACCAATACAGAGCCAGTACAAATTGGTACAGACCCAGTATGAACCATTATAGACCCCCTACACAGCCAGTCCAAGCAGTTTTACAAGCAGAGTGTTTTTTATTAAGGAAGCCCTTGGCATCTTGTTGTGGGCAGAGGCACAAGACAGACCAGACAGAAGGCCAACAGAGAAGAGGAGGCGGCTGGCGCCCTGATCTCTGAAAATAGAAACCAGAGAATATGTTCTTAATATCCATCTACAAATATAAACGGCAGAAGATCCCAGCTCAGTTCAGTGTGGATCTTAATGAAGGAGACATGACACAAAACACTAACAAGGTTGTTTTCCGAGGCGCTCCTTGTCAAACCATACGATCACCATACAACCTGATGTCAACGGTCATGGGGTCACGGTGCCTGAGGCCACGCCCCCATGGGTCTGATGCTATCAACAGCACCTGGATACCCCCTGATCTTCCTGGGGTCTAGCCGTCGATCATACTGTAGTTCTTCACTTAGCCAGGCCAAGAAGCAACGCAGTGGGCTTTGATGCTCAAGGGCACTTGAGCTCAAGTGGGTTTCAACCGGAGACCTCATGATGTGAGGTAATGGTGCACGTAAAGGTGTGTTTGAGACAGGGAGTCCTCCTGACTCACGGGCACCGTTTGCATCGTTGTAATGCTGCTGTTTGTGATGAGCGCGTGCACACGTGTGGTCAGAGAGGGAGGTGCTGAGTCTGGTCCTTCCTCCTCACAGTGACCTCCGACGTCGTGGGCTCCTCCTGGTTCTCCTGCAACCTGGGGACGTTGATGTTGGGGTCCTCGTCGTCGTCCACGTTGTAGCACTTGCCCAGGTTCTTGATGATGTTGAGGTTCCAGCGGGCCGTCTCAGCCAGGCTGTTCTCCAGGATCCAGCCGTCTGACTCGGAGTCCAGATCCCCAAGGAGGAGCAGGTTCTCCATGGCCGTCTGGAGGTACCGCACCCCCGTCAGGACCAGTAGCTGTCGGGAACAGAACCCACTGCTGTACGAGGGGTAGGGCCTCGATGCACTTTCCCGGCAAGGGGATACATGGTGACACAATCCTCAGATACAACCCCCAGATATAGTCCTCAATGTCAGCTGTCTACCCTGAGGCATCCTTGTGCAAGATGCATCCTAACCCCTACCTGTTCCTCAATAGAAATGGGTCATAAATGAACAGGTAGGGTCAGGGCATCTTGCTCAAAGCATGCCTAAGCATGGACAGTGGCCATCGGGGTTCAGACAAAGAAGAATCTTGCCCCTATATAAATATAGCAATACATTAATACTAATACAGATACACATTATTTCATTGATCCCGGAGGAAACTGCATAAAAAGACGGATGGACAGGTGTATAGCTATAAAGAGTCAAAAAGACAGTCTGGTACCTCAAACAGCCATATGAGGAGGACTATGAGGCCAGTGGACTGCAGGATACCGGTGTAGTGCTCCAGCAGCACCTGTCTGCAGCCCCGCGTCCACAGGTTGAGGTGGTCTGTCTGGTGGCGGTAGCTGAAGTGGGCCGAGTTGTTGGTGAGCTGGTGTTGGATGCAGGGCCTTGGCGAGAAGGTGTTACAGCAGCTGAACGGAACGCCGTCCATCAGGTACTTGCCCTCCACGTTGCTCCTCAAGCGACTGCAATGAACCCAAAACACAGCAACCCCTGTGTATGTTATGTACTATTTGGTCATTCAGCAGACCCTTTAAAATCGAGTAGTGACCCTCTAACCCCACTAATACCAAGTTTAACCAACCATGTAGAATAAAACCTAATCGATTCTAGACTGCTAAAACCATAATAGAACCCAGTAGAGTCCGACCACTAGCAACCCAGTGGAACCAAAACACTGATACACCACTGATACCACTGGTACTAATAGAACCCAGTAAAGTCCAGTAGAACCTGGTAGACTCTAGACTACTGCAACCAAGTGGCACCAAGTACAGTCCATATCCAACCCAACACTTACTCCAGGACGCGGGGGCTGGTCATGTCCAGGTATCGATTACTGACCCACTGGATGGCGAACCAGTCTTTGTACCCGGCATTCCCGCAGCACTCGAACTGGATCTGGAGCAGGTCCAGTGTGCGCTTCAGGTAGCACCGTCCAGGTGTGTCGGTGTCCTTGTAGTATCGCATTGCGCTGCGCAGACCCAGCTGCAGTGAGTCCTCAAGCTGGCTGCGCATGCTGTAGCACAGGAGCGCCCCCACCAGCACACAGAAGGTGAAGCAGAAGGTGCAGACGATATACGGCAGCATTACCAGCTTCCAGCGGGTGAACTTGGCCCCGTCCACGCAGTCGTAGCAGATCTTCCCGCCCAGGAAGTTAATGCAGCAGGCGACCAGGCCCGTGGCGATGAGCATGTGAGGCACGTACAGGATGTCCTGGTGTGACATCACATCCCTTTGCTTCTGGATCTCCACCTTGATGAACAGGCCCAGGCTAAAGATGATGACGCCCGTCACCACGGAGATCCAGTTCAGCATCCATAGCACCTTGGCCAGCTTGTCCCTCTCTTCCCTCGTGAAGGTCACCTTGCCGACGGCCATGATGTTCTGTGGTTGCTATGGTGTTATGTTGTTGCTATGTTGCTCTGGGATTAATCTGGTGTTGTTCTGTGGTTACTATGTTGTTATGGTGGTTTGCCTGATGTTGTATAGTTGCTATGTGGTTTTGTGGTAGCTATGTTGTATGGTTGCAATTTAATTTATCGGTTACTATGTTTCAGTGCAGTTGCTATGTCACAGATTGGTTTATTTGTCATAGTGTTGTTTTGTGGTTGTTTTGTGGTTGCTATGGTGTTTATTAGTTCCCGTTTTGTGGTTGATATGTTGATGTATGGTTGCTTAAGGATGGTGTGGTTGCTAGGTTACAGTTCCAATGTTACAGTGCGGTAGATGTGTTATGGTCTGGTTGCTATGTTACAGTGTGGTTGATGTGTTATGGTGTGGTTGCTATGTTACAGTGTGTTTGCTATGATAGTCTGGTTGCTAAGTTACAGTCTGGTTGCTATTTCAATGTGTGGTTGCTATGTTACAGTCTGGTTGCAATGTTACAGTCTGGCTGCTATTTCAATGTGTGGTTGCTATGCTGCAATGTGGTTGCTATGCTGCAGTGTGGTTGCTATGTTGCAGTGTGGTTGCTATGTTACATTGTGGTTGCTATGTTGCAGTGTGGTTGCTATGTTGCAGTGTGGCTGCTATGTTACACTGTGGTTGCTATGTTACACTGTGGTTGCTATGTTACAGTGTGGTTGCTATGTTACGGTGCGGTTGCTATGCTGCGGTGTTGGAGTCCTCTCATTCAGGGCTGCTCCTCCTGCTCTACCAGGAGTCCATCCTGGGGCCAGAGGGAGCTATAGCGAGCTACAGCGAGCTACAGCGGCGGCTAAAGGTGCAGGGCCTCTTGCTTTCTCCTTAAGGAGCTTAGACACCAAGGGTTATTCCTGGCTCCTCTCCTGCCTCCTTTCCTCCAGCAGAGAGGCTAACCTGGAGGCATCAGCAAACAAGACACAACCAACAAAATCACTTCTTGGAAAACCAACAGACTCACTCACTCATCAGCAAACAAGATGAAGACGCGCTCGACCTCGTACTCACACGTGGAATGATTATTGTAGGTGGGACGTTGTATGGAAACATAAATAAAATTGAAAATATGAACTATTTGCAAGATATCCACTGGTCAGAGTCTTGGACACCCAGCCCAAAAGAATCGGCTTTGAACCCCACGTCCGCCACCTGCCTGAAAGTTCCTTTAATGAGATGCCCCTAACCTTAACTCATGTCTAAATAGTAGTCGTTTCTGTATCGATCAAAGAATCATATTCTCTGCATGACCGGGTAGGGGTGAGGTTGTGTTGGGTTGGGGTACATCATAACCCTATAGGGTGGGAGTAAGGGGGGGTCATAAGGTAAGGTCAGGGTTGAGCCTCAGGGTAAAGGGTTAGGTTAGGGTTACTGGGATAAACTGCTCTATTCCACCCGTGCGGTGTGGTTCAGGTCAGGGTGGGGTCACGGTGGGGTCATGGGTAGCGGGTTGGGGTGTAGGGCAGGGGAATTGGGGCTAGGGGCTTTGGTAGAAGGCTATACCTGCCTGGCGCGTCTCCTCATGCTGCCATCTCCTCCTGGTGGTCCGTACTCCTCCGACGAGCGTGTCGTGATAAAACTTAAGAGAGACATTTAGCTGCAGCTCTCCACCCCGGCTGTAATCTGTTTAGCTTAATGATAAACCCCAAACCACTAATCTGGAGTCTTCTGCTGCCACTGGCTGCCCCACTACAACCTCTTACTTTCTCTCTTGAATTAAATTGTATTTTATTTGATCTTATTCCATTCTAAGGGCTGTATTGTCATGGGGTAATGTACATTTGCATTGCCCAAGAACAGTAAAATATACACAAAGATACAGAAATAAAACACATACGATTTCTCTCTCTCTCAGTTGATACTATTTTTTTGTAGGCTTACTCACTTTAATTAACTGGTATTGAAGTTTGACTACACCTTTCGTCCTACCTTTTTATTTTTTGTTTCCATAAATTGAAGATAAGACTTCCAACTCATCATCAGCAGTACATTTTGAGAGTGAGGCACATGGAAGTGGTCTGTAAATCCACAAGTCCCAGGGGCCCCATAACACCTTCCTGGCCCCGCTGTTCCTGAACACCGGTGCTACCACCTCATCCCATCGGTGGTACCTCCTCATCCCACTGGAGGAACCACGAACAACGCAGACCTCTGCCTTCTTGTGGAAGCCCTCAGTGCGCAGCCGCAGTGCGACCCGCGCGTCTTTTAGTCAAGGTTTGGAGGGAGCCATGGCCCTGGATAATTTCCTTTTTGGCCAATGCATCCTGTATTTCCTTGCGTTTCTGTTTGGCTTCATCTCGGTTGTGCCGCTGTCGGAAAACAGTGACGACTTCCAGGGGAGATGTCTTCTTTTCACGGAGGGGAGGTGGCGCAAGGAGAACGCGACCGGAGGAGGAGGAGGAGGAGGAAAGGAGAGCTTTGTGGTGGAGGAGTGGGCTCCCGAGTCCTCCTGCCGCTTTGTCACTTTCGTGGGCATCGCATCCCTCATCGTGTCCGCGGTGCAGGCTTGGCGGACCTTTTACTATCTCTGCAAGGGACACGACGAGTGAGAGATATTCTGTCATGGTTAACTTCACTGGCAGACATGCCTGTCTGTCAGTCAAGATTGTACATCATCAGTTCAGTGACGAATTTATGACGTCTCGTGTGAGAAAAAATAAAATAAAGATAAAAATAGAAGCATCAATATGAATTACATGAAGAAAGAGAGCCATGTAGATAGACAGATTTTTTTTGTATGTGGGTTATGAAAGGTTTATTTTTAGTATTTAAGAAATTATAACTTGTAGAATAAAAGAGATCAGGCAATAATAGGTGGGATTTGTAGTTACTTTGGAGATACTCAATCGTAATTTCACTTTTCAATTCATGCTTGATTCAACTGATTTCTGAAGTGTTGATGTATTCTAACTGTATTTAAATCCTGTTTTCCGAAGTCCTTGCCTTGCTGTAACAGTTTCCTTTAGTTCTTGCTTTTCCTGTAGTTCTTGCTGTATTCTAACAGTTTCCAGATGTAGTTCTTGCTGTATTAACGGTTGCCTGTAGTTCTTGCTGTAGTTGCCTGTTGTTCTTGCTGTATTAACGGTTGCCTGTAGTTCTTGCTGTATTAACGGTTGCCTGTAGTTCTTGCTGTAGTCTCACAGTATTCTGAAGTTCTCCCGGGGGGCCCCGGCCCTGTGTCCTCTCTCCTGTAGTAACCGTGTGCGTGTGCTGCTCAGCCTGCTGACCAGCTCCGCCCTGCTCTGCCTGCTGTTTGTGGCCGGGACCCTCAGCACGCTGGGCTTCAGCAGCTGGTGCACGGCACTGCGGGCCCACCGGCCCCACAGGTATAGCGGCCCCCCGCCCAGCCCTTCAGGAGCCCCTCCTTAGCATGGCCATCAGTATTATCAGTGGACAGCCTGCTGTGTACACCGGCGGTGACCTTAGACAATCATTTAAATGTCTATCTGAAGGCCCCCCCCCCCGACCCAACTGTAAGATGGGTATCTCAGCCCACCAGCCTGCCCAGTGGACTGTACCGACTGGTGCGCTGGAAGGTTGGCTGGCTGGCTGTCACTACCGTCGATTTCGAAACAGAATTGGCTATAAATGGCTAATGAACTGGTGGTCAAACATAGGATATGTAAGGTTTTTATAAAGTTTATTTTAGTTTTAATATCTGTTACTTACTTTCCTATATTGTTGTGTGTGTGTGTGTGTGTGTGTGTGTGTGTGTGTGTGTGTGTGTGTGTGTGTGTGTGTGTGTGTGTGTGTGTGTGTGTGTGTGTGTGTGTGTGTGTGTGTGTGTGTGTGTGTGTGTGTGTGTGTGTGTGTGTGTGTGTGTGTGCATATTTCTGTGTCTGTGTGTGCGTGCGTGTTTGTGTGTGTTCCTGTGCGCGTGCATGTGTGTGTGTGTAGTTGTGAAGAGCTCCAGCAGACCGACCTAGAGCTGGGTCTGGATAACTCCTCTTTCTACGACCAGTTTGCCATCGCTCAGGTAAACATCAGCAACCATCCTTCATTTGAATCATGTCTCCATTGAATAGTAGACTTGTGTTTGGTTCCGGGTTAACTTGTAAAGCTCCACGAGCATACTATGGTTGTATCAGGAATGGGTCTTCACCTTCATTTCCTCATAGTGAGAGTTTTTGAGATGTAATTATGGTTTAGGAACAGCTATTTACAGCTGATACAACAAACGGTATTAGCCTGGTCCTACCAGAATCTCGTACTTCATTTCATTTGTACAGAGAGTCTGGACTTACTCAATAGGCAAACGTTAACTCACTTGAAGGCGGGTGTCTGTTGAAGTTTAAAGCTATTCGATCTGCCCAGTGCCACTCCGGATATGCCATAACCAATTGCTAACGTTTGGCCGGGAGTCACGTGGCGCGCAGGCTGTAAACAAACCGAACACCGTGCGTGAGGATGTCCGTCAACGAGAGCTGACTTTAACGTCACTGATCTCAGCCTCTCCCTCCGTTCGCTGATTGGATGCAGAAAATTTAGACGGAGAAAACCCACTAACCTACCGCAGACCCAGACCTAGTACTGCAGAGGGGAATTCAAATTGAGCGGAAGTACTTAGGCGGAGGAGCCAGGAAACGAAAACGGCATCGTACGTAGCATGTCAAAAGCACGTCGCTTTATTAGGCTGTACTTTCTCAATCATTTTGCATATGTTTTCTGTTAAATGCTGGGTCTGTTGGGCCTGGAGGTTTTGGGGGGTGGGGGGTGTCAGGAGGTTTTGGGCTGGCTGATCTGTGAGACTAGGGGTCCCTGACGTGTGCCCCCTCCCAGGTGGGTCTGTGGTGCTCCTGGTTGTCCTGGCTGGTCCTGGTTCTCCTGGAGCTCCTCAGGGCCCCCTGGGGCCCCCGCCGGGGGGAGAAGCTGGGGCTCCTCCTGGTGCAGGAGAAGGAGCCGCTCCTCAGCCTCTGAGGGCCCGAGGAAGAGGGCCTCCAACACACACATACACACACATACATACCTAAATATACACACACGCACACGTTATTACCTACAAACACAAACAGTAATAAACACACAAACCTGCTTCCAAAAACACACACACACACACACACACACACACACACACACACACACACACACACACACACACACACACACACACACACACACACACACACACACACACACACACACACACACACACACACACACACACACACACACACACACACATACTCAAATACACGTGTATATCCACACATACCTACACCTAGATACATAAATAGACAATCACACACACACACACACACGCACGCACGCACGCACGCACGCACGCACGCACGCCACCACGCACACACACACACACGCACACAGCACCACAGCACACACACACACACACACACACACCACACACACACACACACACACACACACACACACACACACACACACACACACACACACAAACAGACACACACTGAATACAAGATACACTTTAAGATGACATCACATCCTATCCTAACTGTACTGTTTAATAACGGCCAGGTCCTACTATAATGGCTCTTTATATTCAGGGCTGTTTGACCACAACTCACTGATCAACTGTGCCAAACTGTGTCTGTTATAGAAAGATTCCTGCTATAGTTACTATTCATACTATAGTATAGTTATTGTTTCTATAGTTACTATTCCATTTTAGGAATGATATAGTTCTACTCTAAGTGATTGTATAACTATTGTATAGAATAGATTACGACTTGTATAACTGTTAGGCCCAATAGCTGTACCGTCCAACCCATGGTCGAGGATGTTTCAGTCCCACAGCACCACCTGCTGGTTGAGACTGCATGTGTTGCTTGGAGGTTAGCCGAGTTCTGTTTAGCATCATTTTATAGAATGAGGCTAATTCCTCTATTATTTAGTAACTGTATTATTTAACGGTCTGTATCTTTTTTTTTTATTAAAGGTATTGAAACTACAGAGGAGTGCCTCACAATTTATTCATGGGTATAAACAAGATCCTTAAATCTCAAGTTGTGACATTGTGGCTCTTAAAAAACTAATGAATATCATATTTGAACTCAAACAAATCTACATCTAGAAGACAAACCAAACAAAATGAAACTACAACGGAACACCTAAAATCTACATTTTTATTTGGACGTTGTTCTTTGTGGCCCTCTGTTGTAATTACAGGCGCCTCATATCGGAGAATACGATAAACGGAAGGAGAGAAAAAGAAGATAATAAATAGTCTTCATGCAAGATTAGAACTAGAATCACAAGAAAAAGGCTCTCTAAAGTTTTAACTACATCAATATGACCTAAAATCAGAAATATCTATATAAATAGTCTCCAGTGGACAGTTTGATCAGAGTTCATTCATCTCCACAATGATGGTTTAATAATCAAGTGATTTAATCAAGTAATATTCATATTGACATGACACACAACAAAGAAAAGCCATCATTCCACAGCTTTTCAGCCCACTCACCAGGTTGTTGAGCTACTGGTTCTTCTAAAGATGTCTAGATATGATGACAGCATGTCTGAATCATGAGGTTGTTTTGAATTCTTCCCCTTTCCACATGTCACGTCCTATGGGAGCTGGGTGGGGACACATGCCTCCCCGGAAAGTATCTCCATAGTGCCTTCAGCAACCCCCAGTAAATCTTGCAGTTGATAGGATCACTGATTCGATTTGATTTGTCAATGTTTACTCTGTTTCTGCCTTCTGATAGTATTGTCCACAAGATTACATGCCAACCTCTCCTTCTGTTTCAACAAGACTGTGATACAGTACTTACTCACTCGTTCTGACCGTAGATAACATTGCTCTGGGATATGCTTGCCATTACTGCACCCATAGCGCCCTGAAAGGCAACACACTTAGGGTTCCACCTTGGTGCTTGACTCCATCCGTACCCCTCGACACTATGCACTTCTCCACCCTGAACACTGTCTGACCAAACAGTCATTCATTTGTCTCAATGACTCAATTTCTGTCACACTGAATACCCGGCATTATTTGAGGAACAGAAAGAGATTGTGTCATGCGGCCTTTGGGAATCTTGGTAGCACTGAAGGAATGCTGAAGGGTCATGCCAGAAATTGCAGGGTGAGGTCCAAATAAGGTTCTCTGGTCATGTAAACTACCTGCTACAGCTCCTACTGGATTACATTTCTGCTGGGCACATTTATTAAAATATCAATATGAGAGGCAGGTACTAATTTAAAAAGAAATAGTCTCACAATATAATGAAGTACAAATTATTAAGTAGGAAAAAAAAATCCATGCACAATGGAAAAAAAAAATCCATGCACAATGGAACTGAAAGAATTGGCATTGTTCAAGCAATATTGTGTTGAGATTAATTGATAGGGATGTATGTAGGCTGCAGTATGTTGTGATTTAGTGGAATGAAGGCCGTTCAGCCAGTTGAAGGGCTTCGATAAGAGTTTCTCTCCCCAAATTGAGACTGTAAAGAAAGTTACAGACCGGAAATGGCGTTTCGGTTGACAGGAGTAACGGTAAATTCAGGATCCTCTCCCACCAGTGTGTCTCGAGTTCAGGAGTGAGTGACCCGCCCTGTCCGACTCAGCACAACTGTGCAGGCGGGGTTTTCTCCGCTCGCCAAGTATTCAGAAAAAGTCTCTTCCCCTCTCATAAAGTTTTAAACTGATGGTCGCACTAACGCTTGGAGTCGAAAGAGTTCAAATAACGTGTCAGCCGCAACGCGTCACCTTTAACGGTAAGTGAAGCAAACAAAATAACCTTTATAGATCAGATCAGCAGTTCGGGCTGGCCGTCCCCTCAAACTATTGAGTGGGAAATGTGTTGGTTTATTTAGATCTTTAGACAGATTACATCGACGCCCCGTGGTGGAGGAGGGGAGAAGGGGGAGGAGGAGTGACTCTGGCTGGCTCCTGGTACCAAACAGCCCGGAGCTGCCTTTTAAAACCACAGCAGCGATTTGCTCAACAGTCACATAAAACAACGATCAATTTAAAAGTGTGGGTAGGCCTAAAGGTTATCGTATGTAATATATTTATTCTAGAAAAAATGGTTTTGATTTATGAATGTAAATAATTTTCCTATTCCCCTTAACCAGCTTCTCTGACCATTAACCGACCAAAAACTTTTACATGACATTTACATTGTTGCTATGGAAACGACCGCTGGTATGAATTCACTGACGCTAATTAATGTGCGGTGAAAGGATACTCCCTCTCCTCTTTCCTCCCCCCTCTGCTCCTCTCACCTCCCTACTGACCTAATCTCCTATTTTCCTTTCCCTTCTCTTTCCACTTCTCTCCCTGCTCTCCGCTTCCCTCTTCTCTCCTCATGTCCTCTCCTCTTCTCCCGACTCCTTTCCTTTCCTCATCTCCCAAATCCCATCTGTTTTTGTCCGTGCATGATGCGTGTGCGCACGTGTGAGTGCTGCTAGTGGGACTTCAGGTGGTCTTTGAACATCTCATGCCTTCGATCTCCCTCCTTCCCCGACCTGGACCACCTACCGCTGTTCTGTCCCCAGCGCTCTAACTCTCTCTCTCTCTGTCTGTCTGTCTGTCTGTCTCTATCTGTCTGTCTCTCGCTCACCCACTCACCCACCCACCCACCTACTCACTCACTCACTCACTCACTCACTCACTCACTCACTCACTCACTCACTCACTCACTCACTCACTCACTCACTCACTCACTCACTGTCTCTGTCTCTGTCTCTGTCTCTGTGTCTGTCTCTCTCTCTGTGTCTCTGTCTCTTTCTCTCTGTCTCTCTGTCTCTGTCTCTGTCTCAGACTCCAGTACCGATGGCCACCAGGGCTAAATGGGGGGCGGCGAAGGATCTGGTGACCAGCAGCGGTCCAGACGCCGACACCCAGCTGGACGCCAACCTGGAGGATGCAGACCCAGAGCTCTGCATCCGACTGCTGCAGGTAACCTCCCCCACCTCCAACCCCCCTCCCTTCTTTTATTTGAAACTGTAGCGGAAAAATAGTGAATGCATGATTTTACATTCTGTCAAAAATCCACCTGCTCCTCCTTCTGTTTCCATGAGAGTGGCGTGGCGTGTGCAATCAAATGTCACAATGGGACTCAACTCTTTAACCCGACATTCAAGAGGCTATATGAGTGCAGATCTTTTGAGAGGAAGTGGTTGAGAAGCCGTACCCCCCCCCCCCGCCCCACCACCCCCACACACACACACACACACACACACACACACCCCAACACACAGACCCACATACTTCATATGTAAACCGCTTTGGGTACCTAGAAAATCACTAGATAAATGCAATATAAATTATTAATATAACGTTTTTTTCGTCGAGTTACATAATTTCATCCATTTTGTCCCTGGGAAGGGGTGTATATGCTGAGGAAATATATATTGAGAGATCGCTATTTATGAAGTATGTTTGTGTCTAGGATGCTCTCAAACAGGCCCGGGCATGTCATGTGAATCATTGTAAAACAGCTTCCCGGAGATCTATATAATTTCGCCGACATAGTTCCAGTGAATCCATTTTTACAAGGGGGTGAACATGCTGTCACTACATCCTGGCACAGGCGCATGGCTGTCTTCTCCATTCACCTCTTGCCAGAGAATTTCCATCCTGTTCTTGCTGGGTCTTTTATGGCATCATTAAAACATTGGCACGTGCAACTTTATCTTGAGATGACTTCTGCACTTGCAGTTTATTTCGGTTTCATAATGACGTTTATTAGCCCCAGGATGTCCTTGAACTGCCTGTCTGCCCCCATCGCCCGCACATCAGCTCCGTGTTCAGCACACTCCATCAAGAAGCCATAGAAGAAGGACACTTCTTATCTATTCATTATTCTATGGGCAATAAGTATCTTTTGCACCCAGCAAGACTTGGAGACACAACACTGCAGACGAGATAATGTCATGCATCGTACAATGCCTTCTATCCCCAGCAGCTCAGCTTTCACAGAAATACCATCAATAACCTGTGAAATGTCAGGTATGAAGGTATGAAAGATTTGAAACTATCACAAGCCTTCTCTCCTGGCTGCAATAAAAAATCCTTTGAAGATATACTGACTTTGTTAAGCCGATTCCTCTTAAATGTACAACAATAGCCAGATAGCCCTTTTGCCTTTTGGTTATTTGACATTTTGTGAAGTACTGAATTACTGTTTTGTTGTCAACAAAGTCTTTACTAATGACCACGCACATTTCCAAAAGACCAAAGTGCTATATTTCCCTTTTTTTTAATTCACATGTCATCCCATTTCATTGGAACAAGGAAGTAATGTTGCCAAACTATATTGGCTACGGATGTTTTATTGAACCCATTAGAGGCGGTTACAATGGTTCAATCAAAGCACCAGGAAAATATCCCTTTTAAATCTGACCTCTTAAAACCGGAAGCAGAACCAGGCTCAGTGACCTTTCGACCTTTGACCTGTGCAGGTCCCGACGGTGACCAACTACTCGGGGCTGCTGAGGCGTCTGCAGTCCAGCACCACGGCCTGGAAGGTGCAGTTCCTGGAGCTGCGGGGGCTGGACCTGCTGCTGGAGGCCTTGGAGCGCGTGTCCGGACGGGGGTGCCTGCACATCACCGACGCCCTGCTCCAGCTGAAGTGCGTGGCCTGCGTGCGCGCCGTCATGAATTCCAAGACTGGCCTCGACTTTATGCTGGACAACCAGGGATACGTTCGAACGCTGGCCCAGGGTGAGCGGGCCACCGCCTGGGGTGGAAGATATCAAATATTGGGTTGTGTGCTGGGTTGTATATTATCAGCCATGGTGTCAATGATCTTTGCAGCAGGTACTTTGCTTGAAAGAAGAAGAGGTCTGCCTCTAACTTGGCTGTTGGTGTCTGTCTGCCTGTCTCTCCGTCTCCCTGACCGGTCGTCTATCTCACCTGGCGTGTCACTGTGTGTCTCTCTGTCAGCTCTGGACACGTCTAACATGATGGTGAAGATGGAGGTGTTTAGGCTGCTGTCGTGCATCACCCTGTATAAACTCAGTGGACACCAGCAGACCATCGATGCCCTGGAGCACTACAAGGTGACCCGCTGCCTTACTGTCTCAATGTGTCTTCCTGCTCTTCACTTCTGGGAGATGTTCATTCCATTAAAACAGTGTGAGGGGAAGCACATGCATAACATTAGACCCTGCTGGTTGTGTTGGTCTAGACCCTGGTGGTTGTAGGCTGTAGACCTTTGTGGATGTGGGGGTCGAGACCCTGGTGGTTGTGGGGTCTAGACCCTGTGGTTGTAGGGTCTAGTCCCTGTGGTTGTAGGGTCTAGACCCTGGTGGTTGTAGGGTTAAGATCCTGGTGGTTGTAGGGTCTAGACCCTGGTGGTTGTAGGGTCTAGACCCTGGTGGTTGTAGGGTCTAGACCCTGGTGGTTGTAGGGTTAAGACCCTGGTGGTTGTAGGGTCTAGACCCTGGTGGTTGTAGGGTCTAGACCCTGGTGGTTGTAGGGTCTAGACCCTGGTGGTTGTAGGGTCTAGACCCTGGTGGTTGTAGGGTCTAGACCCTGGTGGTTGTAGGGTTAAGATCCTGGTGGTTGTAGGGTCTAGACCCTGGTGGTTGTAGGGTCTAGACCCTGGTGGTTGTAGGGTCTAGACCCTGGTGGTTGTAGGGTTAAGATCCTGGTGGTGTCTAGGGTCTAGACCTTCTGTGGGTCTGGTTGTAGGGTCTAGATCCTGGTGGTTGTAGAGTGGTTCTAGACCCCTGGTGGTTGTAGGGTACTAGACCCTGTAGCTGTGGTTTGTAGGGTCTAGACCCTGGTGGTTGTAGGGTTCGTGTAGTAGACCCTGGTGGTGGTGGGTCTGACCTGTAGTTGTGCTAGATCCTGGTGGTTGTAGGGTCTAAGACCCTGGTGGTTGTAGGGTCTAGACCCGTGGTGTAGGGTTAGATCTGGTGTTGTAGTTGACCTGCAGCTTGTGTCTGACCCTTCTAGACCTTGGAGAAGATCCGTTGTAGGTCTAGACTGTGTTGTAGGTCAGACTGGTGGTGTAGGTACTGCGGTTCAGTCTAGCTGGTGATGTAGTTGAGATCCTGGTGGTTGTAGTCTAGCCCGGGTGACGGTCAGACGTGGTTGTACTAGACTGTGGTGACTACCTGGTGGTTGTAGGGTCTAGACCCTGGTGGTTGTAGGGTTAAGATCCTGGTGGTTGTAGGGTCTAGACCCTGGTGGTTGTTGGTTTTGACCCCAGCTTGTGTCTCCCTCCCAGAGCCTGAAGAAGCAGCAGTATCGGTTCAGCGTGATCATGAATGAGCTCCACGCCACGGACAACGTGGACTACTTGGTGACCCTCATGGGCATGGTGAACACGCTGCTTCACCGCCTGGACGACCTCCGCAAGAGAGACAAGCTGCGCAAGGAGTTCATAGGTCACCATCAATATTATTGATCACAATGGATGTATACTCAGCAACGGTTGATGGACGGATGGATAGAGATAATATATGGATCGATAGATAGTTTGACGAAAGAAAGGAAGGAAATTCAAGTTTTTCCAATAGCATACCAATTCACAGTGAAGAGAAAAACTCCAGTAAATAGAATAAGAGTAAAAAGAAACGGTTAAAGAGCAAAAGTTAGCAGGAGTACAACCTGTCAACCGCTGCATTGTACAATTGTTGTTTATAGTCTACAGTCTATGAGTTTAGAATTACAATGTTGTATCTTTTATGTTGTTGTTACTTCTCTTTCAGGTCTGCAGCTGCTTGACCTGCTGCCCCGACTAAGGTACAGAACACGCCAAACTCCACCACAAGAATTGAACCCCTGCAGATAAGTCGTCTGTCTGTCACTGTTTAACCTCATTCTGACTGTGTATCTTTCTCTTTGTCTGTCTGTCCTATTATCTGTCCGTCTTTCCTATCGTCTGTCTGTCTGTCTGTCTGTCTGTCTGTCTGTCTGTCTGTCTGTCTGTCTGTCTGTCTGTCTGTCTGTCTGTCTGTCTGTCTGTCTTTTTGTCATACCCTCTGTTTGTCACTCTGCCTGCCTGTGTCCCCTGCAGGGATATGGATGACCTGAATCTGAACCACCAGTGTGAAACGTTTGAGAACTCGCTGGCAGAGGATGAGGATGAGATGATGGAGATGTATGGTGGCATCGACATGAGCAGCCACCAAGACATCTTCACCAGCCTGTTTACCAGAGTATGCTCTTCCTCGTCCTCCCCCTATCACCTCTCCATCACTCTGTCACCTCTAAATCACCTCTCCATCACTCTGTCTCCTCTACCATTTCCCCATCATTCTGTCTCTCCTCATCACCTCTCAATCATTCTGTCTCTCCTCCATTACCTCTCCATCAGTCTGTCTCTCCTCCATCACCTCTCCATCATTCTGTATCTCCTCCATCACCTCTCCATCATTCTGTCTCTCCTCCATCACCTCTCCATCATTCTGTCTCTCCTCCATCACCTCTCCATCATTCTGTCTCCCCTCCATCATCTCTCCATCTCCATGCATTGTGTTTGTCTCCTCCTGCTGGTGGCAGGTGAGCAGCACCCCGGCATCGCTCCACCTGCTGTCGGTCCTTCAGGCTCTGCTGCTGGTGTCTCCAGACAGGACAGACATCTGGGGGGTCCTGGAGACCCTGGTGGACCGAGCCATGCTGCTGTCCCAGGATGGTAGCGTGCTCTGACTTACCTAGAGACGTTTTTAAGGGTGTTTCACTTTGTGCCGAAGGGTTCTGAGATCGGTCCCCTGTGTCCCCATACTTAAGCAAGATTCCCCTTAACCTCTCCCTGCTCCTTATCGACCGGTGTCTGCAGATATGTTTAATGACTGACATGGTAGTTTAATGAGGTGTGTGTGTGTGTGTGTGTGTGTGTGTGCTGTATTTGTGACTGAGATGTGTGTGTGTGTGTGTGTGTGTGTGTGTGTGTGTGTGTGTGTGTGTGTGTGTGTGTGTGTGTGTGTGTGTGTGTTTCTCTGTGTTTCAGATCAGATCCCAGAGGAATCCGCTGACCAGCTCTTATCTAGGTTCCTTCCCTCCAAGGCCCTGCCTCCCCCTGTCTCCCCCAATCAGAGGGTCCCGACCACTGAAGTGGCGGTCCAGACTGTATTGATGGACAGCCTTTCTGACCTATCCCAACCTTTATCCAAAACCACTAATGTATCACCTCCTCCACCTCCTCCTCCCCCACCATTACCTCCGTGTTTATAGAGGTCCTCCTCCACCTCCTCCACTTCCTCCCTAGCGTCGGAGGAGGTCCACCTCCTCCTCCTCCACTTCCCCCTGGCATCGGAGGAGGTCCTCCTCCACCTCCTCCACTTCCCCCTGGCGTCGGAGGAGGTCCTCCTCCACCTCCTCCACTCCCCCCTGGCGTCGGAGGAGGTCCTCCTCCACCTCCTCCACTCCCCCCTGGCGTCGGAGGAGGTCCTCCTCCACCTCCTCCACTCCCCCCTGGCGTCGGAGGAGGTCCTCCTCCACCTCCTCCACTTCCCCCTGGCGTCGGAGGAGGTCCACCTCCTCCTCCACCTCCTCCTCTTCCCTTTGGAGACTCCTCCACCTCCTCCTCCTCCTCCTCCTGGTGGTGGAATGATTGAAGCCAATGTTTCTCGAGGGCTTGGCAGAGCTTACATTAAGTCCGCCCCACCTGGTCGCTGCCCCACCCAGCGCATGAAGAAACTCAACTGGCAGAAAATGACCATCTTAGGTCAGTGTGTGTGTTTGTGTGTGTGTGTGTGTGTGTGTGTGTGTGTGTGTGTGTGTGTGTGTGTGTGGTGTGTGTGTGTGTGTGTGTGTGTGTGTGTGTGTGTGTGTGTGTGTGTGTGTGTGTGTGTGTGTGTGTGTGTGTGGCATATCTCCCACCAATTGACCCCTCGATGATCCATCGAGCGATCGTCAATTAAAGTTGTTCGGGGTTGTGAATGTAAACAAATAAGAAAGCCGGAAAATTCCGAATAATCATTGAATCGGTTTATCCAATCAAGCGATTAATTGTGAAATGGAAACATTAAAAACCCTGTAACTCCCAAGAAACGATTGTTTGACTAGAATTTGTGGTGAACATGTGGTAGTTGGAGGTGCTAACCTTCTCGCTCTTCTCACATACGTGACCCCAGAGGGCCACTCCATGTGGACCTCTGCTCCATCCGGACCCTTGGAGCCCAACTACACCAGCATCGAGGAGCTGTTCGCTCTGCCGAAGACCGACGGCCCGGCTAAAGCCACCGGGCCCCCAGCCAAACCCAAGGAGGTGCCTTTAACTGGACATGTACCGATACCATTATTTATTTTTTCTGTAAGCCGCATTATATACACTATGCCGTGGTAGATGTGGGCAGTGCCCGCGTTGATTGGTGCATCCTTCCGGCCTCCTTCTTACGCGACTTGCAAATTGAGCATTAGCAATTAGCTTTTATTTTTCTTTTTTCTTTCTTTTTTTTTTAGCTTTTTCCAAAAATTCCAATTGGCGCTGTGACCTAATTTCTTAGCTTTCAACGCACACATTTTATATACGTATTCAGGTCGGTGGCCTCTATGTGCATGGCAAGTTTCTGCTTCCTTCTAAAGCCGACAGAATTTCTCACTGTAAAGCAAAATCTACCTTGACAGACTTTATGGTGCGGCCGTGCCAACGTTTTTGTCTCTGACCGGACATTATAGCGGCCCCGAAATAAATGTAGGCACCAAAACTTTTTTCGAGCCCTGCTTGCAGTGGATATGTTTATATCCCCCAAATTGAAATCTTGACCATCGACTGCAGCGATATATAGGTATTAACAATAAGAAATAATAGGATCAGACAAACGCTAAAATAACAATAGGTATCCATAGATACTCTGTGAATAACTTAGTACGGGAGCGGTCGGGACCTTCGGTCTAGCTCCATGTCAGCCGAAGCGGAACTGGCTTTGTTGGTTCATTTTATAGAGGAGAGTTGTTTGTTATTTACATAATGGATTAATGAAGCATGTTAATTGAAAGAAATGTTATTGT
>OLKM01000402.1:178607-234892 GCA_900291075.1 Melanogrammus aeglefinus | reverse complement strand
AAACTTGTCATGGTCGCACTAAGTCGCTTTGTAGTACGAAGAGATGTTGGTAAATAACGTGTGGCAGCCGCAACGCGTCACCTTTAACGGTCCAAGTGAATAAGCAAACAAAATACCTTTATGAGCATCAGTCATCAGTTCGGGCTGGCCGTCCCCAAACTAGTGAGTGGGAAATGTGGTGTTGTTTATTGGTTTATTTTAGATCTTTAGCACAGATTACAGTCGACGCCCGTGGTGGAGGGGGAGAAGGGGGAGGAGGAGTGACTCTGGCTGGCTCCTGGTACCAAACAGTTCGGAGCACGCAATCGCCTTTCAGTACTAATACCACAGCAGCGATTGGCTTCAACAGTCACTATACAATTGACGATTCATTTATGTGCGGTAGGGCTATGAAGCTCACTCTGCTCAGTGCTCCTCCTCCCTCTTCCTAGAAAATGGTTTGATTTATGAATTGTAAAATAATTTTCCTATTCCCCTTGAATAACCAGCTTCTCTGACCATATAGACCAGAACCAAAAAACTTTTACATGACATTACATGTTGCCTATGGTAACGACCGCTGGTATGAATTCACTATGCTAATTAATGTGCGGTGAAAGGGTATACTCCCTCTCCTCTTTCCTCCCCCCTCTGCTCCTCTCCCTACTGACCTAATCTCCTATTTTCCTTTCCCTTCTCTTTCCACTTCTCTCCCTGTTCTCCGCTTCCCTCTTCTCTCATGTCCTCTCCTCTTCTCCCGACTCCTTTCCTTTCCTCATCTCCCAAATCCCATCTGTTTTTGTCCGTGCATGATGCGTGTGCGCACGTGTGAGTGCTGCTAGTGGGACTTCAGGTGGTCCTTCTGACACAACATCTCATGCCTTCGATCTCCCTCCTTCCCTGATCCTGGACCATGCCTTTTACCGCTGTTCTGTCCCCGCGCGGCTAACTCTTTCTCTTCTCTCTGTCTGTCTGTCTATCTGTCTCTCGCTCTCGCTCACCCCCTCACCCAACTCCACCACCCGACCAGCTCACTGCACTCACTCACTCACATCTAACTCACGCACTCACTCACTCACTCACTTCACTCACTCACTCACTCACTCACTGTCCTCTGTCTCTGTCTCTGTGTCTGTCTCTCTCTCTGTGTCTCTGGCTCTCTCTCTCTGTCTCTCTCGGTCTCTCTGTGTCTCTGTCTCTGTCTCAGACTCCCAAGGTACCGGATGCGCCACCAGGGCTAAATGGGGGCGGCGAAAGGATCTGGTGACCAGCAGGCGGTCAGACGCCGACACCCAGCTCGTGGACGCCCAACCTGGAGGATGCAGACCCAGAGCTCTGCATCGCGAGCTGCTGCAGGTAACCTCCCCCACCTCCAACCCCCCTCCCTTCTTTTTTTTGAAAACCTGTAGCGGAAAAATAGTGGTGAATGCATGATTTTACATTCTGTTCAAAAATCCACCTTGCTCCTCCTTCTGCTTTTCGCATTGAGAGTGGCGTGTGGCAGTGTGCAATCAAATATGTCACCAATGGGAGCTCACCTCTTTAACCCCGACATTCAAGAGGCTATATGAGTGCAGATCTTTTGGAGCAGGAAGTGGTTGAGCAGAAGCCGTACCCCCCCCCCCGCCCCCCACACACACACAACACACACACACACACCCCAACACACAGACCCACATACTTCATATGTAAAACCGCGCTTGTGGTGGTACCTAGAACATCACTAGATTAAATGCCAATATAAATTATTAATCAATGATAACGTTTTTTCGTCGAGTTACATAGATTTCATTCCATTTTTTGTCCCTGGGAAGGGTGTGTATAATGTTCTGAGGAAAATATATATTGAGAGATCGCTATTTTATGAAGTATGTTTTTGTGTCTAGGAATGCTCTCAAACAGGCCCCGGGGCATGCTCATGTGAAATCAATGTAAAAACAGCTTCCCGGGAGATCTATATAATTTCGCACCGCACATAGTTCAGTGAAATCCATTTTATACAGCGGGAACGTGGTGTAGAACTACATGCTGTCACTAACATCCTGGCACACAGGCGCGATAGACTGTTCGTCCTTCTTCCTATCACCTCTTGCCAGAGAATTTCCATTCCTGGTTCTCGCTTGGGTCTTTTATGGGCGGCATCATCTAAAACATTGGCACGTGCAACCTTTATCTTGAGATGGACTTCTGCACTTGCAAGTTTTATGTTCGGTTTTCATAATGACGTGTTTATTAGCCCCAGTGATGTCCTTGAGCTGGCCTGTTCTGCCCCCATACGCCCCGCCACATCAGCTCCGTGTTGTCAGCTAACACAACTCCATCAAGAAGCCATAAGAAGAAGGACACTTCTTATCTATCATTATTTCTATGGCGCAATGAGTATCTTTTGGCACCCAGCAAGACTTGGAGACACACAACACTGCCAGACGAGGATAGATAATGTCATGTGCATCGTACAAATGTCCTTCTATCCCCAGCAGCTCAGCTTTCACAGAAATACCATTCAATAACCCGTGTGAAAATGTCAGGTATGAAGGTAATGAAAGATTTTGAAACTAATCACAAGCCTTCCTCTCCTGGCTGCCATAAAAAAATCCTTTTAGAAGATATACTGACTTTGTTAAGCCGATTCCTCTTAAATGTAAAACAATAGCCAGATGAGCCTCTTTTTGCCTTTTTGTTATTTGACATTTTGTGAAGTACTGGAATTACTGTTTTGTTGTCACAACAATGTCTTTTACTAATGACCACGCACATTTCCAAAAGAGCCCAAAGTGCTATTATTTCCCTTTTTTTTAATTCACTATGTCATCCCATTTCATTGGAACAAGGAAGTAATGTTTGCCAAACTATATTTGGCTACGGATGTTTTTATTGAACCATTAGAGGCGGTTACAATGGTTCAATCAAGCAGCACCCAGGAAAGATCATCCCTTTTAAATCTGACTCCTTAAAACCGGAAGCAGAACCAGGGGCTCAGGTGCACTTTCGACCTTTGACCTGTGCAGGTCCCCGACTGGTGGACCAACTACTCCGGGGCTGCTGAGGCGTCTGCAGTCCAGCACCACGGCCTGGAAGGTGCAGTTCCTGAGCTGCGGGGCTGGACCGCTGCTGCTGGAGGCCTTGGAGCGCGGTGTCCGGACGGGCGGTGCCTGCACAATCACCGACGCCCTGCTCCGCAGCTGAAGTGCGTGCGTGCCTGCGTTGCGCGCCGTCATGAATTCCAAGACTGGCCTCGACTTTATGCTGGACAACCAGGGATACGTGTTCGAACGCTGGCCCAGGGTGAGCGGGCCACCGCCTGAGGGTGGAAGATATTCAAATATTGGTGTGTTGTTGCTGGGTTTGTGGAATATTTATCAGCCATGGTGTGCAATGATCTTTGCAGCCAGGTTACTTTGCTTGAAAGAAGAAGAGGTCTGCCTCTAACTTGGCTGTTGGTGTCTGTCTGCCTGTCTCTCCGTCTCCCTGACCGGTCGTCTATCTCACCTGGCGTGTCACTGTGTGTCTCTCTGTCAGCTCTGGACACGTCTAACATGATGGTGAAGATGGAGGTGTTTAGGCTGCTGTCGTGCATCACCCTGTATAAACTCAGTGGACACCAGCAGACCATCGATGCCCTGGAGCCACTACAAGGTGACCCGCTGCCTTACTGTCTCAATGTGTGTCTTCCTGCTCTTCACTTCTGGGAGATGTTCATTCCATTAAAACAGTGTGAGGGGAAGCACATGCATAACATTAGACCCTGCTGGTTGTGTCGGTCTAGACCCTGGTGGTTGTAGGCTGTAGACCTTTGTGGATGTGGGGGTCGAGACCCTGGTGGTTGTGGGGTCTAGACCCTGTGGTTGTAGGGTCTAGACCCTGGTGGTTGTAGGGTCTAGACCCTGGTGGTTGGTAGGATTTAAGATCCTGGTGGTTGTAGGGTGTCTAGACCCCTGGTGGTTGTAGGGGTCTAGACCCTGGTGGTGTGTTAGGGTCTAGACCTGTGGTGTGTAGGGTCTTAGACCCTGGTTGGTTGTAGGGTCTAGACCTCTGGTGGTTGTTAGGGTCTAGACCCTGGTGGTTGTAGGAGTCTAGACCCCTGGCTGTGTGTTAGGTCTAGACCCTTGGTGGTTGTAGGGTCTAGAGCCCCTGGTGGTTGTCAGGGTTAAGATCCTGGTGGTTGTGATGGTCTATTGTCCCTGTGGTTGTAGGGTCTAGACCCTGTGGTGGTTGTAGGTGTCTAGACCCTGGTGTGGTTGTTAGGGTTAAGATCCTGGTGGTTTGTCAGGGTCTAGACCGTGTGAGGTTGTAGGGGTCTAGACCTTGGTGGTTGGTAGGGTCTAGATCCTGGTGTGTTGTAGGGGTCTAGACCCTCGTGGTGGTTGTAGGGTCTAGACCCTTGTGGTTGTAGGGTCTAGACCGCTGGTGGTTGTAGGGTTAAGACCCTGGGTGGTTGTAGGGTCTAGACCCTGGTGGTTGTAGGGTTAAGATCCTGGTGGTTGTAGGGGTCTAGACCCTGGTGGTTGTAGGGTCTAGACCCCTGGTGGTGTTGTAGGGTCTAGACCCTGGTGGTGTGTGGTCTAGACCCTGGTGGTTTGTAGGGTCTAGATCCTGGTGGTTGTAGGGTTAAGATCCTGGTGGTTGTAGGGTCTAGACCCTGGTGGTTGTAGGGTCTAGACCCTGGTGGTTGTAGGGTCTAGACCCTGGTGGTTGTAGGGTTAAGATCCTGGTGGTTGTAGGGTCTAGACCCTGGTGGTTGTAGGGTCTAGACCCTGGTGGTTGTAGGGTCTAGACCCTGGTGGTTGTAGGGTCTAGACCCTGGTGGTTGTAGGGTCTAGACCCTGGTGGTTGTAGGGTCTAGACCCTGGTGGTTGTAGGGTCTAGACCCTGGTGGTTGTAGGGTCTAGACCCTGGTGGTTGTAGGGTCTAGACCCTGGTGGTTGTAGGGTCTAGACCCTGGTGGTTGTAGGGTCTAGATCCTGGTGGTTGTAGGGTCTAGACCCTGGTGGTTGTAGGGTCTAGACCCTGGTGGTTGTTGGTTTTGACCCCAGCTTGTGTCTCCCTCCCAGAGCCTGAAGAAGCAGCAGTATCGGTTCAGCGTGATCATGAATGAGCTCTCCACCGCCACGGACAACGTGGAACTACTTGGTGACCCTCATGGGCATGGTGAACACGCTGCTTCACCGCCTGGACGACCTCCGCAAGAGAGACAAGCTGCGCAAGGAGTTCATAGGTCACCATCAATATTATTGATCACAATGGATGTATACTCAGCAACGGTTGATGGACGGATGGATAGAGATAATATATGGATCGATAGATAGTTTGACGAAAGAAAGGAAGGAAATTCAAGTTTTTCCAATAGCATACCAATTCACAGTGAAGAGAAAAACTCCAGTAAATAGAATAAGAGTAAAAAGAAACGGTTAAAGAGCAAAAGTTAGCAGGAGTACAACCTGTCAACCGCTGCATTGTACAATTGTTGTTTATAGTCTACAGTCTATGAGTTTAGAATTACAATGTTGTATCTTTTATGTTGTTGTTACTTCTCTTTCAGGTCTGCAGCTGCTTGACCTGCTGCCCCGACTAAGGTACAGAACACGCCAAACTCCACCACAAGAATTGAACCCCTGCAGATAAGTCGTCTGTCTGTCACTGTTTAACCTCATTCTGACTGTGTATCTTTCTCTTTGTCTGTCCTATTATCTGTCCGTCTTTCCTATCGTCTGTCTGTCTGTCTGTCTGTCTGTCTGTCTGTCTGTCTGTTCTGTCTGTCTGTCTGTCTGTCTGTCTTGTCTGTCTGTCTGTCTTTTTGTCATACCCTCTGTTTGTCACTCTGCCTGCCTGTGTCCCCTGCAGGGATATGGATGACCTGAATCTGAACCACCAGTGTGAAACGTTTGAGAACTCGCTGGCAGAGGATGAGGATGAGATGATGGAGATGTATGGTGGCATCGACATGAGCAGCCACCAAGACATCTTCACCAGCCTGTTTACCAGAGTATGCTCTTCCTCGTCCTCCCCCTATCACCTCTCCATCACTCTGTCACCTCTAAATCACCTCTCCATCACTCTGTCTCCTCTACCATTTCCCCATCATTCTGTCTCTCCTCAATCACCTCTCAATCATTCTGTCTCTCCTCCATTACCTCTCCATCAGTCTGTCTCTCTTCCTCCATCACCTCTCCATCATTCTGTATCTCCTCCATCACCTCTCCATCATTCTGTCTCTCCTCCATCACCTCTCTCCATCATTCTGTCTCCTCCTCCATCACCTCTCCATCATTCTGTCTCCCCTCCATCATCCTCTCCATCTCCATGCATTGTGTTTGTCTCCTCCTGCTGGTGGCAGGTGAGCAGCACCCCGGCATCGCTCCACCTGCCTGTCGGGTCCTTCAGGCTCTGCTGCTGGTGTCTCCAGACAGGACAGACATCTGGGGGGTCCTGGAGACCCTGGTGGACCGAGCCATGCTGCTGTCCCAGGATGGTAGCGTGCTCTGACTTACCTAGAGACGTTTTTAAGGGTGTTTCACTTTGTGCCGAAGGGTTCTGAGATCGGTCCCCTGTGTCCCCATACTTAAGCAAGATTCCCCTTAACCTCTCCCTGCTCCTTATCGACCGGTGTCTGCAGATATGTTTAATGACTGACATGGTAGTTTAATGAGGTGTGTGTGTGTGTGTGTGTGTGTGTGTGTGTGTGTGTGTGTGTGTGTGTGTGTGTGTGTGTGTGTGTGTGTGTGTGTGTGTGTGTGTGTGTGTGTGTGTGTGTGTGTGTTTCTCTGTGTTTCAGATCAGATCCCAGAGGAATCCGCTGACCAGCTCTTATCTAGGTTCCTTCCCTCCAAGGCCCTGCCTCCCCCTGTCTCCCCCAATCAGAGGGTCCCGACCACTGAAGTGGCGGTCCAGACTGTATTGATGGACAGCCTTTCTGACCTATCCCAACCTTTATCCAAAACCACTAATATATCACCTCCTCCACCTCCTCCTCCCCCACCATTACCTCCGTGTTTAGGAGGTCCTCCTCCACCTCCTCCACTTCCCCCTAGCGTCGGAGGAGGTCCACCTCCTCCTCCTCCACTTCCCCCTGGCATCGGAGGAGGTCCTCCTCCACCTCCTCCACTTCCCCCTGGCGTCGGAGGAGGTCCTCCTCCACCTCCTCCACTCCCCCCTGGCGTCGGAGGAGGTCCTCCTCCACCTCCTCCACTCCCCCCTGGCGTCGGAGGAGGTCCTCCTCCACCTCCTCCACTCCCCCCTGGCGTCGGAGGAGGTCCTCCTCCACCTCCTCCACTTCCCCCTGGCGTCGGAGGAGGTCCACCTCCTCCTCCACCTCCTCCTCTTCCCTTTGGAGCTCCTCCACCTCCTCCTCCTCCTCCTGGTGGTGGAATGATTGAAGCCAATGTTTCTCGAGGGCTTGGCAGAGCTTACATTAAGTCCGCCCCACCTGGTCGCTGCCCCACCCAGCGCATGAAGAAACTCAACTGGCAGAAAATGACCATCTTAGGTCAGTGTGTGTGTTTGTGTGTGTGTGTGTGTGTGTGTGTGTGTGTGTGTGTGTGTGTGTGTGTGTGTGTGTGTGTGTGTGTGTGTGTGTGTGTGTGTGTGTGTGTGTGGTGTGTGTGTGTGTGTGTGTGTGTGTGTGTGTGTGTGTGTGTGTGGCATATCTCCCACCAATTGACCCCTCGATGATCCATCGAGCGATCGTCAATTAGAAGTTGTTCCGGGGTTGTGAATGTAAACAATAAGAAAGCCTGGAAATTCCGAATAATCATTGAATCGGTATATCCAATCAAGCGATTATTGGAAATGGAAACATTAAAAACCCTGTAACTCCCAAGAAACGATTGTTTGGATAGAGTTGTGGTGAACATGTGGTAGTTGGAGGTGCTAACCTTCTCGCTCTTCTCACATACGTGACCCCAGAGGGCCACTCCATGTGGACCTCTGCTCCATCCGGACCCTTGGAGCCCAACTACACCAGCATCGAGGAGCTGTTCGCTCTGCCGAAGACCGACGGCCCGGCTAAAGCCACCGGGCCCCCAGCCAAACCCAAGGAGGTGCCTTTAACTGGACATGTACCGATACCATTATTTTTTTTTTCTGTAAGCCGCATTATATACACTATGCCGTGGTAGATGTGGGCAGTGCCCGCGTTGATTGGTGCATCCTTCCGGCCTCCTTCTTACGCGACTTGCAATGGTTGTTGAGCATTAGCAATTAGCTTTTATTTTTCTTTTTTCTTTCTTTTTTTTTAGCTTTTTCCAAAAATTCCAATTGGCGCTGTGACCTAATTTCTTAGCTTTCAACGCACACATTTTATATACGTATTCAGGTCGGTGGCCTCTATGTGCATGGCAAGTTTCTGCTTCCTTCTAAAGCCGACAGAATTTCTCACTGTAAAGCAAAATCTACCTTCACAGACTTTATGGTGCGGCCGTGCCAACGTTTTTGTCTCTGACCGGACATTATAGCGGCCCCGAAATAAATGTTGGCACCAAAACTTTTTCGAGACCTGCTTGCAGTGGATATGTTTATATCCCCCAAATTGAAATCTTTTGACCATCGACTGCAGACGATATATAGGTATTACCAATAAGAAATAATAGGATCAGACAAACGCTAAAATAACAATAGGTATCCATAGATACTCTGTGAATACCTTAGTACGGGAGCGGTCGGGACCTTCGTCTAGCTCATGTCAGCCGGAAGCGGAACTGGCTTTGTTGGTTCATTTTATATAGGTAGAGTTGTTTGTTATTTACATAATGGATTAATGAAGAATGTTAATTGAAAGAAATGTTATTTTTCGTCTCTTCTCAGATTTCTTTCATCGACGGTAAAAAGAATCTGAACCTCAACATCTTCCTGAAGCAATTCCGATGGTAAACAAACGCACTCAAACAAACATTGGGGACGTTTTTTGTACTCTTGTAAAAATATCATATGTTTCTCTGAAGATGTTAGCAGGGTGTTTCCATCGATGCTCTGTAATTAACTCACTAATTAACATCATTCTGCTTGGTGTTTTGCTGTTGGACTACAGTTCCCATGCGGAGTTTGTGGCAATGATCCAGAGAGGAGACGGCTC
Source organism: Melanogrammus aeglefinus (assembly GCA_900291075.1). Lineage (NCBI taxonomy): Eukaryota > Metazoa > Chordata > Actinopteri > Gadiformes > Gadidae > Melanogrammus > Melanogrammus aeglefinus. Next base: position 225,846 of record OLKM01000402.1, on the reverse strand, counting down.
CAAGTTTAACGTTGAAACGCTGAAACAGCTGCTGAAACTGCTCCCAGAGAGACACGAGGTGAGTGGGTACTAGGACTCTAAATCCATAGACTGGGTCTATAGAGTCTACTCTACAGTTGCAGCTGTTGAAAACCTCTCTTGCAGGTGGAGAACCTGCGCTCCTATGAAGGAGAACCAGACAAGCTGGCTGACGTTGACCGCTTTTACCTCCTCCTGCTGGCTGTCCCATGGTACTGCACCCATATACTAAATCTGTCCTATTGATTACCTGAACATTACCCAATGCTGGGGACAGACTGCATGATTTATAGTATACCATTTTTAAATGAAGGTAGATGATAAACAACTCCAGACAACTCCACAACAGAAACTCTCGCTATACTCTCTTGACCAAGAGGGAGGTGTTGGTAAACCATGGACGTTAACATAAATGATAATAACATTGATGGTTATAATCTATAAATCTGAGTTTTTTTTTATGATTATCTATAGAGAGTTGGAAATGTGTAGTCTCAAGTAGATCTTTAAAACCATACAGCACAATTCATGATTTTTTAAGTGTTTTCATAGTTGACAATAGTAAACAAATATCACAGCTTTAGCCATTATGAGTGACATTAGTAACATGGGTTTTAGGTCATTGGGATTCTCTCGTGTCACTTTCAAGACTTTTTTGAATTGGCTATTGCACTCCGCGCTCAGCAAGTTTGATACGCCTGTCTCCTCCACGTGCGTGTGTGTGTGTGTGTGTGTGTGTGTGTGTGTGTGTGTGTGTGTGTGTGTGTGTGTGTGTGTGTGTGTGTGTGTGTGTGTGTGTGTGTGTGTGTGTGTGTGTGTAGCTACACTCTGCGTATAGATTGCATGCTGCTGAGCGAGGAGACCAGCGTTGTGTTGGAGAGTTTGATGCCCAAAGCCCAGCTGGTGGAGCAAGCCTGCAAGAGTCAGTCCCTCTCTGCATGCTAGCAACGTGCTATTCACATGCTTAGGACACGATGGACGTTTTTAATTCGACTTTAATATTTGTAACCCACAGAAGAAGATTCACAATGCATTCACAAATATTTGTTAATTGTGCTTCGTAAAATGATATACAGACGACTAATTAATAAATTCTTGTCGAATTTTGTAGAATGTTTGCTGCATCTGATCTGTATAATGCGGCTGCATACTAAATGTGATTCACAAACGATTCGTTCAAAAATAACAAATCTTTTGTGCGATCCGGTACGTACAATTCATATCTGCAAGTGGTTTCTTCATTTCGTTTAAGGTTTCGTGCATAATATCTGCATTTTAGTCTAATTAGCCGTGTGTATATCATTTTGTGAAGCACAAGTCCCACATTTTGTGATCGGGGTACAGGCATTGTGAATCTTCTGATGTGGGTTACAAATAATCAAGTCCAATAAAAAATGTCCATAATACACAACAAGAAATAAAATGAGTTTAAAATGACGTAACAAAACAAAATCAAGTATACATTTGAGTGTTGGATTGTGATTTCATGAGATTACGCACTTCTTTTTTATGTACACATTTTACTATTAATTTGCTTAATACAACATATTATGTGAACTATTGTGTATCACTGTGCGTTGTTGTATTTACATCTTTGTAATATTATATGGGTTTTTTTGTCTGAAGGCCTTAAGAACAGCCCACGCCTGCCCAGTTTCTGTAAACTTACCCTCGACATCGGGAACTTTCTCAACTATGTAAGCTTCTTCACAACAAACAACAGACCAGATAAGCCTCATTCTGAATGAATGAATGAATGAATGAATGAATGAATGAATCTATCTCTTCCCTCCCTCCCCCTCAGGGCAGCCATACAGGGAACGCAGAAGGGTTTAAGATCAGCACTCTGCTCAAGTTGACGGAGACCAAAGCCACCGGGTCGCGGATCACCCTGCTCCACCACATGATCGAGGTACCCCCACCGAGACCCAACCGGTCTCAGTAACCTCCCTCCCAGTCCACCAGTTCAGACTGAACCCTGTTGGTCTGGTTTGATCGGTTTTCTTTTTGACCTACAGGAGGCTGAGAAGAACCATCCGGACCTGCTGAAGTTACCAGAGGATCTGGACATCTGCGACAAGGCTGCTGGGTAGGAGACTGAACCGGCCTCTCGGAAAAATTCATCTCTGAAATGGCCATTTAAAGAATATGGAATTCAAATTCAGATGTTAACTTTAACATTTGTCATTTCAAATTCTAAAAGCTTCAGGGTAGAAGGTGCCCGCTGATGGTGTGAGCTGTGTGTGTGTTTTCAGGGTGCACCTGGAGTCTATCCAGACGGAGGCCGCCACCCTCGTCAGGTTCCTGGAGAACACGCAGAAGAAGGTGGAGGCTTCCTCTGCCGAGGACCTGAAGGAGAACTACCTCTCGGCCATCAAGGTACCGCCGGCAGCGCCCTCTTTCGCTGGGCTTATGGTGAGGGTCTGTATTAAGGGTGTGGTTAAGGTGCGTCTCACAAGTCCTCTGTGGTTTCAGGACAACCTGGCCGGCTGCAAGAAGCTACAGGAGATGTTCACGTCCATCGAGGAGGAGAAGAGGATGCTGGCGGTGTATCTCTGTGAGGACCCCTCCAGGCTGGACCTGCAGGACATCTTCAACACCCTCAAAGCCTTCAGAGCCCTCTTCATCAAAGCCTACAAGGTGACTCAGTCTACAGACAATCAGAGAGCTGATTAAAAACTCTACAGCCAATGAGAGGTCATTAAATATTCTACAGCCAATCAGAAAGGTAATTCAACTCTCTCCAGCCAATCTGAAAGATGAATCCTATGTTTATTTTTGAATTTCTATGTGTGCCATATATGTTTATTGACGTGTGCGTACATATAAATATATATACATTCTTCTATGCGTTTTTTAAACATATATCGATGTTTTTCTATCCCCGCAGGAGAACCACAGCCGCAGGGAGCAGGCAGTGAAGGTGGAGCGGCGGCGCAAGCAGCAGGAGGAGGAGGAGAGCAAACGACCCAAAGGGGAGGATGGAAAGCGCTGTGCGTGTTCAAAAGGGCCACGGTCCTTATTACAATGCACTGCTATTTATTAGTATGCATCCATCCATTCATTCATTCCTCCAACTATCCCTCGTCCATATGCTGTGTGGTGTGGAGGTAGTATGCACCGATGGTGCGGTGTTGCCATAGCACCAATGCAGTAGTGGCCTGTTTTCCCCCGTTCTGCAGTGAGGAAGACTGTGGCGGTACAGGAGGAAGGCTGCATCATAGACAACCTGCTGGCGGACATCAGGAAAGGCTTCTGTCTCAAGAAGACCAGATCCCGCCCCAACGCAAACACACTTCCCCCTGACGAAAACACACTGGCCCCTGACTCTGACACACTGGTGGCCCCTGACTCAGACACACTGGCCCCTGACGCAGACACACTGGCCCCTGACGCAGACACACTGGCCCCTGACTCAGACACATTGGCCCCTGACGCAGACACATTGGCCCCTGACGCAGACACACTGGCCTCTGACGCAGACACACTGCCACCTGTTGGCACCACTGAGGACAGCGGGCAGCCTGGTAAGACCTGCTACTGGTGATGATAAAGTGTAAATATAAAGTGTGGAGTAGAGTGGTGATCGTAGTCACACTGGTATTATTAGTGGTGGTTCTAGTCACACTAGTATTATTAGTGGTGGTTCTAGTCACACTAGTATTATTAGTGGTGGTTCTAGTCACACTAGTATTATTAGTGGTGGTCATAGTCACACTAGTATTATTAGTGGTGGTCATAGTCACACTAGTATTATTAGTGGTGGTCACTCATAAAACTAGTATTATTAGTGGTGGTTCTAGTCACACTAGTATTATTAGTGGTGGTCATAGTCACACTAGTATTATTAGTGGTGGTCATAGTCACACTAGTATTATTAGTGGTGGTTCTAGTCACACTAGTATTATTAGTGGGGGTCATAGTCACACTAGTATTATTAGTGGTGGTTCTAGTCACACTAGTATTATTAGTGGGGGTCATAGTCACACTAGTATTATTAGTGGTGGTCATAGTCACACTAGTATTATTAGTGGTGGTCATAGTCACACTAGTATTATTAGTGGGGGTCATAGTCACACTAGTATTATTAGTGGTGGTTCTAGTCACACTAGTATTATTAGTGGTAGTCATAGTCACACTAGTATTATTAGTGGTGGTCACTCATAAAACTAGTATTATTAGTGGTGGTTCTAGTCACACTAGTATTATTAGTGGTGGTTCTAGTCACACTAGTATTATTAGTGGTGGTTCTAGTCACACTAGTATTATTAGTGGTGGTCATAGTCACACTAGTATTATTAGTGGTGGTTCTAGTCACACTAGTATTATTAGTGGTGGTTCTAGTCACACTAGTATTATTAGTGGTAGCATTAGTGTCTATGGTCCTCTCATCTGCATACCTCCACGTCCTCCACGACTTGTAGAACCGCCACATTTTCCAGGAGGTCCAGAACCGGTAGGACTTCCAGAACCACAACAATCTTCCCCCAACACAAAGGAGGACCGGCTCTACGGATCCACGGTGGTCCTCAGTTTCTCTGACCTCCCTGTTCTTGGGTGCTCTTTCCCGTCTCCGCCCGCCACCCCCACCCTCACAGCGGAGCCCAGACCCCTGATCACATCCTCTCCTGACTGGCGGGTCAGGGAGGGAGGCGCGGAGCGTCCAAACACCGCCGACACCACGCTGGAGGGGGCGGGAGAGGAGAGGGAAGGGTCCGGTCTGGAGAACCCAGTACCCGGCGGAGGGGGATCAGAGGACGGCGCCGAGCCAAGCAAAGACACGGGTGAGATCTGGGGTGTGTTTAAGGCCCAATCCCATTTCTACCCCCCTTGGGGAGGGGGAAGGGGATTGGGCCTCAAGGGGGAGGGGGAAGGGGAAGGGGTAAGGGGTAGAAATGGGATGGGGCCTATAAAGAGTTGGTATCTTTAATGTGGTCTGGTGGTTTGGCGTACTGCTACATCTCTGACTGGGTCGGTGTGCTTCTCTGAAGACACAGTTTCGACTTCTGCGGTTCCAGAGGGTAGACCCGCACGCGGCAAAGCCAAAGCCATCTGCGCTCAACAGTGAGGTGAGTTTCCCGTCTGACTCCTGTCTCTTGTAGTCTCTGACTCGTCCGTCTTGCTGTGTGTCCGCTGTCGTCCTGTTTGGATGTGAAGTGACCAACAGCCTTATCTGCTAATGTTTTGACTTCTTCTCTCCTTTCTCTCACCAGTTGATCTTAAAAAAAAAAAAAGTCCCCGAAAGACCCCACCCTCCTTATGCTACACCCACTGTCCCCCACAAGACCCCACCCTCCCCATGCTACACCCACTGTCCCCCACAAGACCCCACCCTCCCCATGCTACACCCACTGTCCCCCACAAGACCCCACCCTCCCCATACTACACCCACTGTCCCCAAAACAGACCCCACCCTCCCCATACTACACCCACTGTACCCCAACAAGACCCCACCCTCCCCATACTACCACCCACTGTCCCCCACAGAGACCCCACCTCCCCATAACTATCAACCACTGTCCCCACAAGACCCCACCCTCCCCATGCTACACCCACTTGTCCCCCACAAGACCCCACCCTCCTTATACTACACACCACTGTCCCCAAAAGACACCCACCCTCCTTATACTACACCCACTGTCCCCAAAGACCCCACCCTCCCCATGCTACACCCACTGTCCCCCACAAGACCCCACCCTCCTTATACTACACCCACTGTCCCCCACAAGACCCCACCCTCCCCATACTACACCCACTGTCCCCCACAAGACCCCACCCTCCCCATACTACACCCACTGTCCCCAAAAGACCCCACCCTCCTTATACTACACCCACTGTCCCCAAAAGACCCCACCCTCCTTCTACTACACCCACTGTCCCCAAAAGACCCACCTCTTCTTTACTACACCCACTGTCCCCAAAAGACCCCACCCTCCCCATGCTACACCCACTGTCCCCCACAAGACCCCACCCTCCTTATACTACACCCACTGTCCCCCACAAGACCCCACCCTCCCCATACTACACCCACTGTCCCCCACAAGACCCCACCCTCCCCATACTACACCCACTGTCCCCCACAAGACTCCACCCTCCCCATGCTACACCCACTGTCCCCAAGACCAAACACTCCTGTCACAAGATCCTACAAACCCAGATACACTCCTCAGACCAGACCCCCCTCACCCATCACCCCCCCCCCCCCCCTCTATTTTGGACCAACACAAGAATCTGATTGTTATTGGTAATCAATGTCAGGATTTTAAACTCCAATATGAAATTGGAAATAAAGTGTCAATAGAGAACTGACAGCACAAGAGAGAAACTATTTTTTATCATTTTAATTTCTTTTTTTAAACATATATCATATTAATTTCTGAATTATTTTTAGCGGGCTGTGATGTAGAACCTTCCATGTGATAAATGTTTTTTAAAAGTGTAAAATAAACGTGTAAATGAACCCTGGTGTACAATAGTCGTCTTTATCAGTATAATCCTATCAAAGAAATGGATGGATATGGATAGTCATATAACATAGTCATATGTGCACTGCAATATGCAGTAAATATAGTCACAGGTCATTAAGGGTCTTCAGGAGCGATAGTTTGTATTTGAAGAATTAATCACTCATGCATTTCTACCTACCCTGCACTCCTTTCAGTTGTATTTTTAGAAACTAGTTCAATCAGTTGCTAAAATAAATGATGTAATGATAAATTAGTTCTAATATGTTCTGATGATATTTCATATTCACTAGTATTTCAAGTTAGCGGTGGAGAGGAAGGCAATAATTTTCCAGGCTGCAGCTCTTCGGTCATCAGCCTGAAGCGTTTTCTAACTGGAAATCCCAGCCGTGGTTCCTTCTGATGGTCACAAACACAGCATTAACCTGCGCTGAACACCCTCCGTGATGCCCACAAACACAACATTAACCTCTCCAGAAGGCCTCTGTGACGTCACCGATGCCGCCTTAACCTGCAGAGAAAACCTTTTCTTATGGTCACAAACACAACATTAACCCCCAGGGAGAAGACACTTCTGGTGGTCCCAAACAGCATTAACCTCTGGAGAAGGCCTACGTGATGCCACCAACACCGCGTTAACCCCCAGGGCAGAGCGGCTGTGAGCCGGAGGGGATGGAAGCCATCTCGGTGCCGTTGTTGACCCCGGAGGCCATCGTCTGGAAGGAGCGGTGCGGAGGAGAGCGGAGAGCGGAGAGGGGGAGAGGAGAGGTATGGAGGGAGGAAAGTTTGACCAGAGATGAGAGGAGCAAGGGAGAAAGTCGAGGAGAAGGGAGGGAAGAGGACATGAATGAAAGGAGAGAGGAGGGGGGAGAGGAGGGGTAGGAAAGAAGAAGAAGAGAAAATAAAAGAAGAGGATTGGAGAGCTGGTCATGGTTTTATTAAACTTGGACTACTCTATGACATTTCTGTGACCCAGGAGTTAAGGGCCCTTCCCGGAGACGGGTAGGAGCTAGGACCTTGCAGACACCATGGTGCAGGGAGGGGGTGAGAGAGGGGAGGACTGACCCGGACCACCTGTGGGTAGTTGAAGGAGTGTTTCTCCGGCTCACCTTGAGGTGGATATTTTACTGTCCTACTGCTGGGACCTGACCTCTGACCTCACTCTTCCATACACAGGTAAACTTATTTCTCTCACCTGTTGACCTCATATTCAAGGGCAGTGAAAGGCCGGTGATCTTGTAGTGATGATGATGATGTCTCTCCTCCTTCATCCCTTCTGTCTCTCCATCATTCTGTCTCTCCTCTATCATCTCTCCATCATCTTATCCTCTCCTCTATCATCCCTCCATCATTTTGTCTCTCCTCTATAATCTCAATCAACCTGTCTCTCCTATTTCATCCCTCTATAATTCTGTCTCTCCTCTTTAATCTCCCTCATTCTGTCTCTTTATATTCTCCCTCATTCTGTCTCTTTATATTCTCCCTCATTCTGTCTCTATAATCTCCATCATTCTGTCTCTTTATATTCTCCCTCATTCTGTCTCTTTATATTCTCCCTCATTCTGTCTCTATAATCTCCATCATTCTGTCTCTTTATATTCTCCATCATTCTGTCTCTTTATATTCTCCCTCATTCTGTCTCCTCTCATCCCTCCATCTGTTATTGTTCCTTTATCTTGTTACTGACCTGCTTTAGTGAAAGGGATATTGAATTTTGTTCTTGTTTAACAAGTAATTGTTAATTGTTATGATTCGCATTATTAATCATCAATTATTCCACATGATGAAAGCTATGTTTCGTTTCAACACATATCTTTTTCACCATTCAGGAAATTACCTGTTGGATTTTGATGATTTCACTGTGAGATAAATTGCAAAAAAAATGATAATAGTTAATAGCACAGTCCCTTCGCCCCGAACAGGTTTGGAACCAGGGATGTAGATGACATTGAGATGAATGCATATTTATCATAGTAGCTTTCATTATTAGGACTGATTTGCCCATAATTACAGACTTTAATAATCTGCTCATGCTGTCTGCAGTGACACAGGAACTGTGATGGTTGCTTGGTTACGGGCAGAATGAAAGCTGTTATTTTGAGTGTCTGGAAATGGAAGTCTGTGATTGAATGGATGATTAAATGTGTTAGCTGTCCCTTGGGCAGTTACATAATGTAACAGTTGTCTCTGAATCCCTCTCGGACGCCAGGAATAGGCTGGCCAACATTGATCTACCAACAACCGAGTTCAGACAGAAGGACAATATTGCTGATTAATACGATTGTCAATTCAATTAATAAATAATCAATTAATAAATAATAAAATAACCCAGTACTTGTTGAAAACGAGAGAATTGTTGATGGAATGTCTAAGTAACAAGTAAGAAGTTATCAGATATTAATAACAGATTTTTTTTTTCTGATTAAGCCCTGACAACATCTGACCTCTACGCCTACCAGAGTGGAGCTAGAGCCTGCAGGTCGCGATGTCTGAGGGGACGATAGTGAAGGAAGGATGGCTTCATAAACGAGGTTAACCACTCTTAGTGTGTATGTGCCTGTGTTTGCTTGTGTCTGATGGTCGGGGCTACTGTGTACGTGTCTATCCCTGTAATAAACGCATTACTACAGAAATTGTCCATCGTTCTTTCTCCCTTCCTCTCTCTCTCTTAATTCATTTACATTTTAAAGAGCTTTACTGGCATAGGGATACCTGCATTTACATTTTTAAATTCACGTAAGAAAAATGATAAATAAAGTAAATATGTACATCAGTTATAAGTACTCAAATTAGCATCTCTCTCTCTCTCTCTCTCTCTCTCTCTCTCTCTCTCTCTCTCTCTCTCTCTCTCTCTCTCTCTCTCTCTCTCTCCTCTCTCTCTCTCTCTCTCTCTCTCTCTCTCTCTCTCTCTCTCTCTCCCCGTCTCATCTGTCTGTTTGTCTTTCTCCCCCTCACAGGAGAGTACATAAGAACATGGCGCCCAAGGTTCTTCCTCCTAAAAAGCGACGGTACCTTCATCGGTTACAAGGAGCGACCGCAGGGTGTAGACCAGTTGACCCCCCTAAACAACTTCTCTGTTGCCCGTAAGAGCTATATTCTCGAGTCTAGGTCAATACTCTAGTTCTCTTGAAGGGGGCACGTTTGTCTTTAGATCTATACTGTTGGTCTCTGAAAGATTCTATCTACATCTAATATGTTAAGTTCTCTCATGCTCTTCATCTACTCCCCCCCTCCTCCTCCTCTTCCTCCCAACCTCTAGAATGTCAGGTAATGAAGACAGAGCGACCGAAGGCCAACTCCTTCATGATTCGCTGTCTCCAGTGGACTACGGTCATAGAAAGGACCTTCTACGTGGACACACCTGAGGACAGGTAAAATCAATCCACTGAGGACACTTAAGGTCCTTACACACCTGAGTGCAGGTCAAATTTATCGACTGAGGACTGGTACAATTAATCCACTGAGGGCAGGTAAAGTTAATCTAATGAGAACAGTTAAATTAGTCTAATGAGGACAAGTATGGTAAAGTCAATCCCCACCTGGGGACAGGTAAACTTAATCTACTGAGAACATATAAAGTCCTTACACACCTGAGTGCAGATTTGGTTAATCCACTAAGGACAGGTGAGGCTAATACACTGAGGACAGGTAAAGTTAATCTATTGAGGACAGGTAAAGTTAATCTACTGAGGACAGGTAAAGTTAATCTACTGAGGACAGGTAAAGTTAATCTACTGAGGACAGGTAAAGTTAATCTACTGAGGACAGGTAAAGTTAATCTACTGAGGACAGGTAAAATTAATCTACTGAGGACAGGTAAAGTTAATCTACTGAGGACAGGTAAAGTTAATCTACTGAGGACAGGTAAAGTTAATCTACTGAGGACAGGTAAAGTTAATCTACTGAGGACAGGTAAAGTTAATCTATTGAGGACAGGTAAAGTTAATCTATTGAGGACAGGTAAAGTTAATCTATTGAGGACAGGTAAAGTTAATCTATTGAGGACAGGTAAAGTTAATCTATTGATGACAGGCAAAGTTAATCTTTTGAGGACTTCTCAGGACAGGACAGCTCTTCTCTAGACAGCTGAACCCAGAGCCTTTTCTGTGTGTGGTCAGGGAGGACTGGCTGGGCTCCATCCAGGAGGTGGCGGCCAGACTGCAGAGGTCAGAGGAGCAGGAGGGGGCCGAGGAGGACCGGAGCGAGCCTCACCTCAACCACCCCAGAGACAAAGTGGTACGATCCGTTCTGGTTCTAGCGCTCTAAAACCTGCAGAATACATCATTATTATTAACCATTCACATTTTCTTCTACTACTTAAAAAGCATCTGTGCGCACGCATGTGTGTTTACATAAATATCTATATGGATACATTGTTGTGTGCGCGTGTGTGTGTGTGTGTGTGTGCGTGCGTGTATGTGTGTGTTAACCAGTCCATGCTGGACTTTGAGTACCTGCGTCTGCTGGGGAGGGGGTCGTTTGGGAAGGTGATCCTGGTGAAGGAGACGTCCACGGGGAGGTACTACGCCATGAAGATCCTCCGCAAGGAGGTCATCATCACCAAGGTAACCTGACCCCCTGACTGTGTGTGTGTGTGTGTGTGTGTGTGTGTGTGTGTGTGTGTGTGTGTGTGTGTGTGTGTGTGTGTGTGTGTGTGTGTGTGTGTGTGTGTGTGTGTGTGTGTGTGTGTGTGTGTGTGTGTGTGCAAGTGCGTGTGGGTTTGTGTGTGGGTGTGTGCGTGTAGGGGGGGGGGTGTTGTTTTACTTATACTAACTAATATTTAATGACTTCAGGACACATTTTGTGACAACAAAACCAGAGAATGTGTTGTTGATTGTTGTTTGTTGACGTTGTTGTTGTGTCAGGATGAAGTGGCTCACACACTGACGGAGAACAGAGTGCTGCAGACGTCCCGACACCCCTTTCTCACCGTGAGGATCTATTAATAGATATATTTATTTAAAAATGTATTTTTGTGTTATATATATATATATACATATAACTACACAACAGTGACATGGAGTAGTTGAAATGTGTTTCTGGACGTTAGGTGTTGAGGTACTCCTTCCAGACCCACGACAGGCTGTGTTTCGTCATGGAGTACGCCAACGGAGGGGAGGTTAGCACTGCTGCATTCCTTAACCATGAGTTCGTAGCTGCTTGTTGGGCATGCAGTAGCAGGCAGTAGCTTCTTTCCACCCACTGATCTGCTTGGTTGGGCCCGTCCCCATGGCAACCCATCCAGAAGCAGAAAAATGCTACAACTGTCTTTTGTATTTTGGAAAAGAAGTAGCCTACATTTTTATTAAAAGAGTCTTTCTGTCTGCTTTCGCTTTCGCTTTCTCTGTATCTCTGTCTGTCTCCGCCTCCCTCCCTCACTCCCTCACTCCCCCACCCCCTCCCAGCTCTTTTTCCATCTCTCAAGGGAGCGTGTGTTCTCAGAGGAAAGAGCTCGTTTCTACGGAGCAGAGATCGTCTCCGCTCTCGACTACTTGCACTCTGTCAAAAATGTTGTCTACAGAGACCTAAAGGTCTGTCTGTCTGTCTGTCTGTCTGTCTGTCTGTCTGTCTGTCTGTCTGTCTGTCTGTCTGTCTGTCTGTCTGTCTGTCTGTCTGTCTGTCTGTCTGTCTGTCTGTCTGTCTGTCTGTCTGTCTGTCTGAACTCAAGGTCTGGCATTCTGGTCTACCTTTCTGTCTCTCCCTCTCTGGCTCTCATGTTCCCTCTTGATCTGTCTGCCTGCGTGTGTGTGTGTGTGTGTGTCTTCATGCTCCAGTCAGAACAGTGTATATCTGTGTATATCTTGCAGCTGGAGAACCTGATGCTGGATAGAGAAGGCCATGTTAAGATCACTGACTTCGGCCTCTGTAAGGAGGGCGTCACCGACGACGTCCCCATGACTACCTTCTGCGGAACCCCTGAATACCTAGCGCCAGAGGTAAGACCACACCCCCTAGAGTAAGACTCCGGCCCCTAGAGTAAGACCATGCCCCCTAAAGTAAGCCCACCAACCCTCGAGTAAGACCACACCCCTTAGAGTAAGACCACACCCCCTATACCCCCCTCAGACCATGCGGAGGCCTGTTTCTTTAGACTACACCCCAGGTACTGCCCCGCCCACCCGAGGTGGAGCCACGCCCCTCAAGTAAGATGTGTGTGTGTGTGTGTGTGTGTGTGTGTGTGTGTGTGTGTGTGTGTGTGTGTGTGTGTGTGTGTGTGTGTGTGTGTGTGTGTGTGTGTGTGTGTGTGTGTGTGTGTCCCCAGGTGTTGGAGGACAGTGACTACGGCCGGGCGGTGGACTGGTGGGGTCTGGGCGTGGTGATGTATGAGATGATGTGCGGCCGGCTGCCGTTCTACAGCCACGACCACGAGGCGCTGTTCTCCCTCATCCTGACCGAGGAGGTTCGCCTCCCCTCCGCACTGAGCCAGGCCGCCCGCCGCCTCCTGGCCGGCCTGCTGAGGAAGGACCCCAAGGCCCGGTAGGAGGGCCAGGTCCTAGCCAAAGGGGTAAAAATATTGTTGATTGATTTTACCTTCAATTACAAGCTCACATTGTCTGATTTGAGGCCCGCAGGAAAAAATACAGCCCTTCTACAGTGGTGCTCTGTGAAAGCAGTCCGGTTGCAGTTTTTGTGTGTGTCGCGCTACAAAAGAAGGTGGTGAAATTCGTGCTCCCTGTGCTTTGGGCTTGAAGCCGTCAACACCGTGTTGAGCTTTGTCGATATTTTAGGGCTGCAACGTTGATAAGTTAATCAATTGTCACGGCTTCTTGTCAGATAGAGCAAGCAAATGTAATCACTTTGGACTAAGAGTTGGGTAATCGTTTGGATTGACGTTTGCTAGTATTTTGGACATTTTATAGACCTAAATGATAAGAATTGGAAATTGCGCTAACAATAATCGGTTGCTTGATGGTGAAACTGGGTGACCTATGAATCTGTTCTGAACTCAGGCTTGGTGGTGGTCCCGGGGACGCCAAGGAGGTCATGAAGCACCAGTTCTTCACGGGGGTCCGGTGGGAGGAGGTTCTTCTCAAGAAGGTACGGAGAGAGCATCCATCACAGCTCATCAAGAATGTCAGGGGAGGAAAAGCTGGTGTTCGCTAGCACATCGCACCTCATTTGCATAACCCCTCCCTCTTCCACCAGCTGACTCCGCCCTTCAAGCCCCAGGTGACCTCAGAGATGGACACACGCTATTTTGACATGGAGTTTACCGGTCAGGCCATAACAATCACCCCACCCGGACACGGTACATGAACACCCTCCCCTCCTCTCCCTCTCTCCTTCTCTTACTCTCTCCTTCTCTGTCTCTCTTCCTCCATCTCTCTACGGCCTTACCACCATGGACACGCCCGATCTCGTCTGATCTCGGAAGCTAAGCATGGTCGGGCCTGGTTAGTACCTGGATGGGAGACTGCCTGGGAATACCAGGTGCTGTAAGTGTTGTCAGGTGGTGGCCAATAGGTGGCACTCTTCCCTCTGGCCTTAACATCAATCCCCATGCCCCAGTGCAGTGACGGGTACACTGTGCTGTGGAAGGTGCTGTCCTTCGGAAGAGACGTAAAACCGAGGTTCTGACTCACTGAGGTCATAAAAGATCCCAGGGCAACGTATCGCAGAGAGTAGGGGTTTCCCCGGTGTCCTGGCTAAAACTGGCCAACCAGGATCATTCAATCTGGCCCCCTAATCATCCTCCTGTGTAATTGGCTGACTCATTAATTCCCTCACTCTCCACCTCAAGCTGGTGTGTGGTGGGCGTTCTGGCGCAGATTGGCTGCCGTGCATCATCCAAGTGGGTGCTACACACTGGGGGTGGTCAGTGAGGTCCCCCCTTCACTGTAAAGCGTCTTTGAGTGTCTAGAAAAGCGCTATATAAATTCAATCCATTGACGTTCTCGTTCTCTCTCTTTTGAAAAATGGAACATCCTGTGTGGGGACACACCACGTCCGCCCACTTCCTCTCTATTAAGGGCCTGATAACCCCATTGTGCTGACTACCTACAGCTTCCCCCATTGGTTGGTGCATAACACCAGTGCTGTTATAATATACACTGTCTATCTCCAGGACGGGTTGAGTGTGGTTCTCTGTTGTCCGTTCTTCCCATTGCGGGGCAGCATGTGGCTCAGGAAGTAGCGTGGGTTGGCTAATAGCAGGAGAGTTGCTAGTTTGTGTCGAGACACCTCACCCTAACTGCTCCCGATGACCTTGCTGTCGCCTTGCATGGCTGACACCGCCGTCGGTCTGAGAATGCATGCATGAATGCGTGAATGTCGGCAATATTGTAAAGCGCTTTGAGTAGCCACTGGTTAGGAAAGCGCTATATAAATTCAGTCCATTTACCATATACTTGCTGTATCTGACTGACACAGATGGTCAATGCTGTCACTATGAAGTACTGAGTGTTGCCCTCTCCGGTTCTCTGCTGCCGTCCACCAGACCGAGTGCTGGAGACGTTGGATGGCGATGATGGGCCCAGCTTCCCTCACTTCTCCTACACGGCCAGTGGGACGTCCTAGCACGACAGGCTCCCGTCAAGTGTGTGATGACATCACGTGTCTGCGAGGTGATGACATCACATATCTGTGCCAAGGCTTGATTTTGTTGTCATCGTAGTGTGGTCCTAGTGTATGTGTGGTATGGTCTACTTAAAGGTTGGGTATGGGATTTGCGAAACGCCAGCAAATTTTGAAAACACACAACTCAAATGGTCCTACCCCCTCTCCTTCAAAGGGGTCACGCGCGGGGAGGGGGAGTGCAGTACGACCGTTTGATTGACGTACTTACTGTCCAATGCCACTCGGTGGTTCTGGAAATCATTGGCTGGAGTTTTTCGAGCCCTGCTCGTTCCACAGATGATTGACTTGTTTAATTTTCATGTCAGTACTTCCAACTCAGTGGCTGTAAGTGAGTTATGATGAGGATTTCAAGTTATTTTGCAAAAATGGCAAAAAAGAGAATTCCATACCCAACCTTAGTTTAGGCAGTCCAGTTTGATATTGGTAAGGTAATAAAATGTTTTTCATACCAAATCAAGGTGGTTTCATGATTAAATAACGTTTTGAATCATTAGGTTACGAATTGGTGTTCCTATTTGAAGCACTTCACACACATGGTCTGCTATCAACAATTTTATCCTGAATGAATTAAGGTACAGGTTAATCGTATATATATAAATAATATAAAGGGTAGTAGTTGTAGGGACCGTAGACTACGGTCGTAGGGTACCGTAGTCAGGCAGTCAATCAAGGTCATGAAGTTGCGATATGTTTTATTTTAAATGCTTTAACATATCTCACGTACATTGTACATGAAGACCAGCATAATAGCAATACAAACATGATGATAGAAGCCTGTAACACTGGACATAGCTACCCAAAACACTGTCCTCTAGCCTTATCCTACCTCTTTGACCAACCCTGACAAAAGCCAGGCTTGAATAGTCCCTCCAGTACCCACCCATACGCCACAACAAAACACACAACAATCATTACAGTCACCTACTTTAAAACGCAGCTGTTCTAAATAACACATCATTTAAAGATAATATAACGCACTACATATCAAAGTCTGCAATGACCTACGTATCACAGCCATAATTCAGAGAGGAAATAGCACTGTAACTTCATGGCCTAATGGTGTGATCCTGTGATATAAATACTATATCTCTAATGCAGACCTGTTTTTTAAAGCGGGGGGACTGTGGTGAGTGTAAAAGAATGTTGACCGCTGACATTACTGATTACTGCT
This sequence comes from Melanogrammus aeglefinus, assembly GCA_900291075.1. Lineage (NCBI taxonomy): Eukaryota > Metazoa > Chordata > Actinopteri > Gadiformes > Gadidae > Melanogrammus > Melanogrammus aeglefinus. The sequence goes on along the minus strand of OLKM01000402.1, from coordinate 209,616 downwards.
CGTGGGAATGATCCTGGCTGCCAATACTATAGTCACGGTGTTCCCACTTGAACTGTATATTGTGCTACCAAATACAAATTAAAAATGTCAGTCTAAAAATCTTTGACGTGTGATTTTTGCAGTGAATTAAGTTAGAACGTGCTAGGTGATCAGGGAGTAAATAGTGAACACAGAATACGGCTACATGCACGTAAAAGAAAATGCCGTAGCACTTGATCACACATGATCGTGCAGCACATTGGCACACTTCCTATTTATTAGTGGTCAACCCCAATAGAGGAAATAAACACTAACATTGAAATATCCACAGAATTTCCAGGGAGGAAGCTGTCAGCACGCGAGGGCTAATCGCTTAGCACCTGGTCACACTTCCTTTTCGTCAGTTGCCAACCCCAAAAGAGGAAAGAACCACTTAAAGATACACAGTCAGTGTAGAAGTTGTTTGAGGGCAGAATGTCAGGGTTTGTTATGTTGGTTGTCATAGTTAGATCCTGTTGATCCACTTTACAGGCACTCTGGAGAAGAATAAGATGTGATTGGTTGAGGGCTCCTGGTGACGGATGTCTTGCACACACTTTTTGATAATGCGGGCGTCGGCAGCCAGAAGGTTGAACTTGAGTGACATCAGAGCAGAAACGTGACTGTAACTGCAGAGAAGAATGTAACGATAGATCTTTAGACATACTAGCTATTACATTTAAGAAGTTAAATAGCAATAATTACAGCGATAAAACCAGGTTGGATTAACATCTGCTTCATGGCAGCTGCATGTGACGTATTTTCTCATATTCTTGCCTCTGAATAGTGTGCCGTAACTTGAGCTAAGAGACACACCTTGTGTCTCTCGCTCTCTCTCTCACACTCTCACTCTCTCTCGCGTTCTCTTTCTCTCTCTGTCGCTTTCTACTTATCTCTGTATTTGTCTCTCTACCACACCTCACACCCCTGTGGAACTCACCTTGTTACCATGACAACAAGAGTCAACGTGGTCACAAAAGGATTATCACTAAGGATTTGGGAAACGGAAACGTCTCAGTTGCTCTATTTCTAAAGAGGAGTCGAGTACGTCCTCATGTACCAGACACAGTTAGCAGGCTGAAGTTCAGATACAGTTTTTACCATAGAGGCATTAGGTGTGAGGGTTGGGGATAGGTGTCAAGAGTATAGGTCAGGCGTTATTACTTGAGGTCAGAGGTTATCTGAGCTAAGGGCAGAGAGTTGCCAGGTTCAGAGGTTAGAGGTTACCTGAGGTCAGGGTAATGCATCGCCATGGTAGCCACTTCCAGCTGCAGACTCTCTCTTTCCTGGAGGCGGACCACTTCTGCGATTCTGGAGAGGAGTGGGAGGAGCTCCGCCCTTGGGGAACCCTAAGACACACAGCAGTACTGTAGCATTCATGTATACTGGTGTTGTTCCACTACACTATACTGGCCCAACTCGGCACTGTTCAACTCGGTGTGGTAGCCCAGCGTGGCTGGGATTTGCATTTCCATTACCACAAGCTTCCTGCTTGAAGGTGTGTCTTGAGTTGATGAAACAACACTCACACTTTATGTTTGGGTTGTTTGAGATGGACGGAGACACACACATTGATATCAGCCATGTTGAATTCAGTTTTACGTTGAATTCACCTTTTGGCTTCATAGTCTCAAAGTCCCCGAGAGCCGATTGATTTCCGATTAGTACTGTTAACACATTCAACACACATATTTCCGTGACGATGTCCTTGATATTAGCAAAATAACGCATAGAATATCGAAGTGATCAGTGCTCTTCGATATTGAGATATTGTCCAATGTCCAAAAAACTCAAATAGGTGAGGTACGGTTTGGCCCGGCTAAAAGTGCTTAGACAAAACACCATACTGCAGTCCTAGTCGTATTATTACTACGACTACGAGTGCAGGAATAAGCCGAGTAATAAGTACTTATGGCTGTGCGTGCATGCCTGTGTGTGTGTGTGTGTGTGGGCGTGTTTGTCTCACCTCCTCGGTGAAGAAGTCATGTATCTTGTTGCCATGGTCACAGAGCAACTTAGCCGCCTCCTCTTGCTCCTTCGTGCTCCTCATCATCACCTTCCCCTTCATCAGCCTCTTCACATACTCCACCAGCACCTCCTCGTGGAGCTTCCCCAGGAAGACCTACCAACGAGGAGACCCACCCAAACACACCTTAGACATCGATTCGTGACCTGTTTACTTATTATTCCCAGACAGCCAGGGAAAGAGGAAGTCAAACCCCGCTGAGAGAAAGACAGACCGTCAAGAGAGACGGCCGTACGCCCGTCTTACCTCCAGGCAGGCCGGCTTCATGTCAGTGTGGAGGCGCAGCTGTCTGTCCAGAGCTTCCAGCAGTCCGTCCAGAACACAACCCGCCCTGACCAGCCAGGAACCAGACCATAGGAGTCTGTACTGGGGCTGAGAGATAGAGACGCTTGGTCAGACAGACGGTTAGTCAGTCGGACAGGAAGTCAGACCGCTGATAGATAGATGAGTAACATGGGCCAGGTGAAGAGAGAGCGAGGACGGTGGGTGCGTAATTCTTATCTCTAGATGTATTGGTCATGTGAAGGGAAAGAGAGCTGGATGGATGTGTAACCTTTGTCTCCAGGTGTATGGAGCAGGTGAATAGACAGGCTATCTGCAGGTTTCAGCAAGTCAAATTTAAGACATTTTTAAGACCTTTTTAATACCACCTTGAATGAAATTAAAGACCTAAAACACGCTGCAGATGAGCTTGCTTCTGATTAAAGGCGCTAGTCCAAAGCGAGTTATGTCTTGTCCGTCTTGTCCTTTCCCGATGTAAACGTGCTCGCTATTTGCGAGTCAGGGAACATCAAACGGAAGAGAACTCCTATCCCCTCATTGGAGTTGTAAGACTGGTGCTTGACCACTGTATTTAAAATCCACAAAACCTCTGCTTTCAGTGTTGGTGTCGCATCAAATGCTACTCTCAGGTCAGTGCTAGTAGCAGCGCGGACCGTCGTCTGCGGCAGTGACGCCGGGGCAGAGATGCAAAACCGCACAATGGCTGTGGTCTCTGTGTTGGCTGAGCTCCTGGCAAATGTTTTGTGTTTTTGGCACTGCATGTGGCTGACGACAGCCTTAATGCCCATGGTGCCGAGCTTGATTGTAGTTTTGCGTGGAATGCATCTGGCCTCTTCTGGGTTGGCAAGAGACGCGAGCCAACTTCGGAAACGGGCGTCTGCCAGCCAACTGTCCTTGAATTTGCACCTACCCATTGTCACAGACTAGCTAGCAAGCACGCAGATAATCGTTTATATATGCAGCTAGCAAGAAAGGAGCCTCTCTACATGTCCTTCCTGAAAAGTAAATAAAAAAGTATATAGTCCTGCCCGACAAATTTAAGACCTTGAGTTACAGTATTGAAGACCAGCATATGACATTTGTAACGTATTTAAGACTTTTTAAGGCCTTATATTTAGAAACATGAATTTAAGACTTTTTAAGTGTGTGTATGTGCGGACACCCTGATAGATGTAGGTAGGTGTGTAACCTTTAGTCTCCAAGTGTATGGGGCAGGTGAATAGAGGTAGGTAGGTGTGTAACCTTTGTCTCCAGGTGTATGGGGCAGGTGAGGGCAGTAGGTGTGTAACCTTTGTCTCCAGGTGTATGGGGCCGGTGAGGACACTGTACCCCCAGTCCTCCAGCGCCCTCACGCTCTGCAGCCCTGCGCCCTGGTCACCTGACAGGGCGTTGTCGTCCTTCTCCAGGAAGGTCCTATCAAGGGAGAAACATCACATCACAACTTCCTTCAGCCTGGTAGAGGAGGATTAAGAGGAGCAGGATGGGGGGGGGGGGGGGGGAGTAACGAGGCGTAAAAATGAGAAAGAGTAAGGGATGAAGCAGGGAGAAGATGTGACGATGAGGAGAGGAAGATAGAGGAGTTAAGAAGAGGTTGGATGAGGTGGGGGGGGAGAATATGGGAGTGTGGGGATAAAGAGGAGGAGGAGAGAGCAGTTGTACCTGGCCTGACGGAGTATGGAGGAGAAGGGGGACGGAGAAGGAGGTGGAAGAGCAGTAAGAAGGGAGGAGAAAGTGTAGGAAAAAGAAGTAGGGGGAGCAGCTAGGAGTTGTACCCCAACTTGAGGAGTGAGGACGAGGTATAGGGAGAAGGAGTAATGGGGAGGAGCAGGAGCAGGGAGGAAGAGGAAGGAGTAATGAGGAGTTGTAACTGAGCTGAAGGTGTAAAGATGAGGAGTAGGGGGAAGGAGTTAGGATGAGGAGCAGGGAGTTCTTGGACCTGAACTGTTGGATGCAGCCCAGGTTGGCCTTCACAACCGCAGGGCCGTTGGCATGGCTACGCCTGGTGAAGTCCTCTAAAGCCTTCCTGTAGCTGAATACAAAGTGGAACCGTGAGATCCGACCATGCATTGTGATTGGCCGAGTTCGTAGCAAAACGATATACAAACATGGAATTAAGCTGTGTGCGTGCCACTCCGCTGTGTGTACATAGTCGCGCGTACCGACAGCTGGTATAGTGTAGTATATAGTATAGGTATAGTATAGTGAAGAATACGGAAGACATAGTGTAGTACATCATGTAGCACAGGTACGATACCTGGTGAAGAAGGGCTGCAGCTGGGCTGTGATTCGCTGGGCTTTACTCGGGTCACTGAGAACCAACCGAGCCTCACACACAACACTCTCCACTATCTAGAGAGAGAGGGGGGCGGGGGTGAGGGAGGGGGGGAGGGAGGGAGAGAGAGAGACATTCAACACATGCTACTAGAGAAAGATGGGATAGATAAAGAGGGGGAAAGAGGGATTGCTTCTGCATCCAAAAATTTTTTCCATGACATTCCATGCTCAAGCTGTTTTGAATTTTTGAACACACACACACACACACACACACACACACACACACACACACACACACACACACACACACACACACACACACACACACACACACACACACACACACACACACACACACACACACACACACACACACACACACACACACACACAGCCCCCTAGTGTGCGATGGTACCTGTAGCGTGTCCACAGCTAGAGGGCTGAACCAGTAGAGGTCCATCTTCTCAGGTCCTCTCTGCCAGCTCTTCTGTTCACTGGCCAGGGCAGAACTAAGCCATGCCCCCACCTGACCCTGGGAGCCACACACATACACATGTTAGCTTAGCATGCTAGCAGGCTGAAGAGAGGTGACGCCTGGAAATGGGGGAGTGCCGTTGCAGCAACAACATTTGCTAAGCACGTAAGTAGGCTAAGCTAATGTTGACTCTAATCATTGTGAGTCGTGTAGCTAGCTCTGCTGCTCAGTTCGGTTATTGAGCAGATGGATTCATCCGCACTGAACACAACCCAATTTACAGTAGCTTTAGATAAAGGTAATTAAGGAGCAGGTAGGGCTTAGGGGGCTTCTTGCTGAAGGATGCCTACAGGAAGAAAGTAGACTCTGGGGATTGAACCCAGTACCCAGCACCTACTGTAATTATCATTTTGAGTTTTTTTTTTATTATTATAAAAAAAAGGGGTTTATAATCCCGTAGCAGTTCCATGGCATTGTGCAAGTTTCTAAAGGGAACTTCCCATATTTTTTGTTAAACTACCCACGCTAAAGGGAACTTCCCGTATTGACCTACCCTTGCTTCTACACTGGAGTGGTTACCTCTTTATGGGTGAGGTACTGGTCCTCCAACTGGTTCAGCTCCTTCTGAGGGACCAGAGCTTCCAGTTCAGCGTGGGTGAAGACAGACTGCAGCTCCTTGTGCTTAAAGATCGCCCTGGACCAAGTAGAAGGTGCACGACAGGGTTTACACGCACATAGCACAACCATCTTGTGGTTATGGCAATCACTCCATTCATCAGCTGTCGGTTAAGTGATTTGTTATATTCCCAGAGTGTAATGCCGGAATGACACCGAGAAAATGTATCAATATACTTTGTCATGACAACAACTTAAACACAAAAACATCAGTGTATTCATTCTGCACATTCCCTTCATATCCACTTTAAACATGAAACAGCTGGTTGACCAAATGCATATCAAAACGCATGTCCGGTGTTCACACACTGCTCTCACAGACGGCTAACTGTTCAACGCACTTCAGGACTGACAACCAGGAATAAAGTTGACTTGTTTAGTTTGTGTTTGTGTCCGACAGTAAACTTTGATCAAAGCAGCATTGATCCAAGTACAAATTGACAGTCTAGATAGCCGCAAACAAACAAAAACTGAGGATCTCAACCCTGCTATAGACAGTAGTATTAGATCAGCAAAATTAAGGCTCTAGAGCTGGAGGGAACAGACACTAACATTAGATCAGCAAACAGGGGTTGAGAGCTGGGTTATAAGAGATCAGCCATGTAAAGAATGTTGTAATGTAAGCTAATGTAGGAGAGGCCGACCAATGAGAATGTGCTTTGTGAAGCTTATCGCAGGCGAGTGCAGTTGAAGCTGACTAACTGCAGGCCAGAAAGGGAAAACTGTATGTTTCCGGTAAACATAAACCGCAGCAACCATCAAGATGGGAGAGGACAAAGGCATAAACAACGTCCTCATGGGAAAAGAAAGAGAGGAATGGCTTCATTTTTTTCCAGTTCTAAACTGGAACCTCCGTTTTATCACTTCACTCAGAGACAATTTATTGAGTCGTAAGCAAACTAACGTGTGCATGTCAACAAACTAACATGGGGCGTTTTAGAGGTCTCCACAGGTCTGCACATGTAACCTTTCTGCTGCAAGTAAAAAATGACTAAACCAGAAAGTTTATCAAGAATAATACACGCCTAAACACACCCATTCCCATTCTATTCTGGCTCACTATAACTCGCCTCCCCCACTGTGGGAAATGTTAGCCCTAACTATCGGTATAGCTCAAGCTACTATTCACACAGCACAGCTTCAAGCATAGCGGGGTCTTTAGGGCCCTGGACTGGACCTCAGCCCACAGGACTCACTTGGGGTAGTAGTCATTGACCCAGAAGAGCAGGTAGCTGCAGTCGTCCAGCTCCAGTGGGGCGCGGGCCAGCGCGGTCAGCCGGCTGGCGAAGCCGCGGTGGTACAGGCCGGCGTAGAGCTCGGGGACGCCCAGCTCCTCTGGGTAGCAGAGGGACACCTTCCGGACCACCACCAGCAGGTCCTCCTGCAGCCTCTTCCCCAGGCCACACAGCTCCTTCTTGGCCTTGCTGGAAAGGGTGGTCGCCCCGACGCCGTCCGGCAGGGCGGCGCTGTTCAGCCTAGACTCCACCATGGCGGCCAGCAGCTCTCTGTGAGTTTTAAGGCACTCTACCGGGCGCCAGTCAGGAAGATTCACCCCACCTCCTCCTCCTTCCCCACCGTCACCTCCTCCTCCCACATCGCTACCCCGAACACGCTCCTCTTTTTTCTGCTGCTCCTCCCAGCATTTGTCTTGCGCCTCCTGTTGGAGGATGACGCTCACTGCACTCTGCAGGAGGCGCAGGTCATCCTGGCAGGAGGAGGAAGTGGAGGAGGAAGTGGAGGAGGAGGAGGAGGAGGTGAAGGAGGAGGTGGAGGAGGAGGAGGAGATGGAGGAGGAGGAGTTGGAGCTAGGGGGGGTTAAGGTGCTGTGGACGACCGTCCACACATGAAACATCAGAGCCTCAAGATCCTTCTGTAGAACATCTTCATCCTCTTCCCCCTTCTCTTCCTCCCCACCACCAGCTCCTCCATGAGAGCCTGGGGCCTGCTGCAGGGACCCGGGGTCCGGTTCTTCCGACACCCGTCTGAAGAAGTGGTCCTCGCGGTTGATCAGCAATCGGCTCGCCTCCGCAAGGGCATTCTGATCCAACAGCTCCCAGAAGCTCAAAGGTGTCTCTAAAGTGCTTACTAACAGGTCAGTGCATTCAGCACCAAGAAAGATCCACACACATACAGTGCCTACATTAGGTGTGATGATTCAGAGTTTGGATTAACTGACATTTAATGCAGAGCTATTTATTTGTAGCATTATTTTTGTTAATATTAATATAATTATTATTTGTATTGTTAATAATTGTACTATTGATCAAATTTTTAGTCAGAGATAATAAAAACCTAATGAGACTATTAGCCTCAGGACATCGTATATCGTTTCTCTGAAATGAGAATTGCCTTTCTAAAATTAGCACTGAGGGTGGTTATGGTTGGGTTGTAGCTATCATGGGATAAGTAACAAATATAAAGGGGCATGATTGTTTGGAGTCATGGGCCTTTGAAAAATGATGAAAGTGATCATTTATTAGTTTATCTTACCGGGTAGAGAGTCGCTCTGCTCGCTGCTGCGTTTTGGTTTGGACTTCGGACGCGCCAACTGCGGTAACTGCGGGAGCTTCAGTTTGATGCGGTATTTCCTATGGGGGGCTTTAAGCTTGTCCGAGGTCCCCTCCATCCTCACCGCAGTTGTCTAGTGAACACCAGGGCGGAAAGTAGAACTATTTAAGTACTTTCACTCTGTCATTTTCCACTTCTTCATTTGGGTATCTTCTTACGAGCGGATAGTATAATTGATGCCCAAAGCAAGTCTAGCTGACAGCCCTTCAGGCCGATACAAAAGCCTGAATTTACAAAGCACATATTTAACTGTTGATGTCACAGTTATATCACCCTTTAAATAATTTCTAATAGTGCTATTCATTTATCTTAATTGTTCATTTATATAATAGCCATACACACTTGAGTTGATTCGTTTTTATTTTGATCATGCCGACATAGGGAAACTTGAGATCCACTAGATTATTAATCCTTTAGCCAGACCATTAGGCTACAGTTAGTTTAGGCCTAGGTAATCTGTCCATACAAAATACCATAAGATAAGTGCGTTTACTGTTTACCCTATATAGGCCTATTCCTGTCATTTGTAGCTTATTTGTATTTTATACAAAATGGGCTAAATTCTAACTTTTGTTTTATTTTTGCATATAGGTTTTTAACGAATTTGACTCAGATGCGTATTTAATTTGAATTAAGGGTGGGGACCACACGATCCATCCTGCGTGCCCATGGTCTATCCCATTTCATAACATGTAGGCCTATTAAGCACACGCTTTTGTCAAAGAATTACTAAAAGTGTGGAAGGTATATTAAACTAAACAATGAAGATGTACCCCAAAAATGACTCATTTAAGGGAACCACCAATTCATAAAACAAGCAAGGCACCTACCAGTAACTCCTCCGATGCAAGAGATCGAGACATCAATATCTCTATCTTTTTTATGTTTTCATTGAATGATCAACTGAAGACATCCCATGCCTATAATGAAGCGCACAGTTGACCATCTAACGGCGACATCCTACAAGGGTCCTTTTTACTTACTTTCACATTCGGTGCGCCGTTTATTTCCAGGTCTTGGCGCAGTAAGCTGTCCTCCCCACCGTCTCACGTTACAGGGAGGCGCGCCACCAACAGCCTGCCTGCTCATCAAACGCGGCACGTGTCCCCTGGCAATCGACCAATCTAGTGTCCCCCCTTTACCCTTCACTCAAAAAATTTTTTTGCATTTGTATGCTTTATGATAGAGTGAGATAGACAGATAGCCTACATAAGCGTAACGCTGCATCTCCTAAACTCGAGCTCGGGCTGTAAGCGGAGCTCCGGTCGTCCCGGTCTGACGTCACACATACGCACCCTCCCTTTTATTTTTCTCCAGGCGGTTGAAGTGGCATGTAGTTTAGAATGTCGGCTATGTAAGCCTGTTTGTGAGGGAACACAGTACTTGACCGGATAACATCTATAGAAATAACAAAGTGCTATTCAACCCATTCACATAGCATAACACAAGGGCGTAGGAGGGTTCGAATTACGTAGGGGGGGGGTCTGAACCCCTCAAATGGGATTTGGACCCTCCCCCAAACGGGACTAAAACGAAAGTTTGGGGGGTACTGAAATACTTAATACATTATTAAGATGACGAGTTTTTGACCTGAATTTGACCTGATTCAATGTTAACCGTCTCTAAAACATGGTTAACATACTTTTTTCAGCTCGATGTTTATATGAATTTTACTAACTCTGTGGGGTAAACATTGCAAACAGGAAATTAACAAAAAGTCCTGTACACATTTTGTACACATCGGTGTTGTTGGGGTCATTCTGACCCCTAGCACTATTATTCTATAAAACAAAAAGAATGTCTATGTCGTTTTAGTTGTGTTGGATGAGGGCACCTACATGTCCATTTCTGTGTGTGTGTGTGTGTGTGTGTGTGTGTGTGTGTGTGTGTGTGTGTGTGTGTGTGTGTGTGTGTGTGTGTGTGTGTGGTGTGTGTGTGTGTGTGTGTGTGTGTGTGTGTGTGTGTGTGTGTGTGTGTGTGTGTGTGTGTGTGTGTGTGTGTGTGTGTGTCTGTGTTTGTGTGTCGTGTCCGTGGTGTGTGTGTGTGTGTGTGTGTGTGTGTGTGTCTGTTTGTGTGTGGCTATCCGTGTGTGTGTGTGTGGGGGGGGGGGGGGGGGTGTTGTAGATGTGCATGAGTGATGAAGAGTGTAGACAGTGAACAGTGTTACACCCACTTGCTTTATTAGCCCAGTCGAAGCATGCTGCGCGTCCCAAGACGTCCGCACTCTGTAGCAGTAACCATAGAGACTCTCAACATAGTCTACATCCCCCTTCTATATGCCAACGAGGCACATAATATAAAAAAGCAGATAATAGAAAATAGCACATAATAGAAAATAGCAGGCTTGCAAATAATGAAACCCCAAGCATCTAATACAGAACATGTAACATTTACCTGTTGTCCTCCCCCTGTATTTTGTTTTTTTTAGAAAGAGTGTCCAACAGTCCACACAGCCAGAACAGGCTGCAACATGAGGGGGGGGGGGGTCAAATGTCAGTGTACCTGAACGTCACAGAGCTGGTCTGTGACAAAGTCCTTGTAGAGAGAGCTGGGTCTCGACGCTCTCCCTGAGCGGGTAAAAATCACAGGCCGATGTCTCTGTGATAATTCTGGTCCCACACTGTCATGTTGTGGGCTTCGTGGATGTGCGATTGCAGCAAAAGCAGGTGGGTCCCCTGCCGTGGAGTCAGGAACATAGGTCTCAGGTGTCTGGAGTAGGTGGCGTCTGTTCCTGACATATGTTGCATCTCCAGCCTTGACCTGGTAACTATTTGGTTGTGGTGCTGTTCCTAGCACTGTTGCCAACCTGTCGTGTCCTCTCTTTGTCTGCATTCTCACTGTCTGCCCAGCTCGCAGTGGAGCCAGTGGCCTAGCTGATTTGTCGTAGTAGGCCTTTCCTCTCTGTCTCGCCTGTGTCAGGGCCATCTGGACCTGTGTCTCCACTTCGGGTGAGTACATGGCTTTGGTCATGGGAATGAAAGCCCTGGTGCGCCGAGAAAGCAGGCATTGAGCCGGCGACGGCAACCCGTCCCTGGGCATGTTGCGTAGGCTGAGGAGAGCTGCATCTATGTCCGTTCCATCTCGTGCACATTTCTCCAGCAGGTGCTTTGCAGAGCGCACAGCCCTCTCAGCAAGCCTGTTGGACTGAGGGTACAGTGGACTGCTTGTGACATGACAGAAGTCCCACTTGCGAGCAAATTCCCGGAACTCCCCACTTGTGAAGTAAGCAGCATTGTCTATCATGGGTTGCTGTGGTACTCTGTGAGTAGCAAAGTGGCGTTTGAACTTGGCTACCAATGTGGCACTTGTTGTGCCAGGGAGCCGGTCTATCTCGAACCAGCCAGAGTAGGAGTCAACAAGCACAAGATTCTCCTTCCACTCCCACTCAAAAACTGCTGCACTGAGGGACCATTTCTGGAAAACCTCACTCCCCATGGTGATGCCACATAGGGCATCTGTAGGAAGGCATAGAGGCCCACAGGAGTCATGAAGGTGGTGAGTTTTGAGGATTCTTTGCTGAGCGGCACCTGCCAGAAACCACACTTAGCATCCAGAATGCTGAACAGTTTGGCATAAGGCATGTCAGCGATCACCTCCTCCACAGTTTTCAGTGGGTGGTGGGGTCTGAGGAGGGCTTTGTTGAGGTTGACGGGGTCGATGCACAGTCTAATGTTCCCATCTCGTTTGCTCGCAGCCACCATGGCTGAAACCCATTCGGCTCCCGAACCGGTGTGATGAGTCAGGTCATTCTATGCAGTTCTGCCACAATCTTGTCCTTCATGGCCAGTGGCACCCGTCTTGGAGCGCATACAGTCGGGTGCACGGTGTCATCCAGGCGCATGTGATACACCACTGGCAGCTTGCCAATGGCGCTGGTGTCGAATAGATCCTTGTACTCCGTCAGCCCTGGCGCTTCCTGCTGGACGACGGCATAAAAAATAAATAAAGTGAAATAAAGTAAAGTGATAAAAAGTCAATAAAGTGTCTATCTTAACTTATCTTATCTTATCTCATGCACCTCTGGTCCAAATGTCACATAGCCGAGTCTGACACTGTCTCTGAGACCCAGCAGTGGTTTGAGGTTTCTGTCCACAACTTGGAAATGTAGCAAGTCGCAACTAAAAACCATGTCTACCACACCAAGAGTCTGGATTATATGTTTACCTCCGTAAACTACAAGATTTGCTCTTTTGTTGAGATTGATGTGAGCAGTAGGATCAATGTACTGTAGAAGAGCCCTGGATATGACGTTGCATTTGGCCCCAGTGTCAATCTTCACGGTCAGTTGTCTGCCAGTGTTGCATGCAGACAGCTCAGGAAACCTTTCATCTTGCTCACGCACATCCTCTGGCTAGTCTATGCTCAAACAGTAAAACATTTCCACAGTCTCACAGTGAAACACATCAGTTGACTCTTGCAGTGGCTGCGTGTCAAGTTCACTCACGTGTGTGTATCTGCCTCTGCGTGCTGTGAGGGGTGGAACCTGCCCTGGCCTGTTGGGGACGGTTTGCCTGATCTGCAGCATCTAGAGAAGTGGTTCCGCAAAATCAAACGTGTCGAGTTTATCCAATGCCATCAGACCGACGAGGTTGAGAAACATGTAGGCTTGCACATTCGCACTAGCTGTCGCTACCCCGGCGTTGCTATAGACGTGCCATTCCCGCTTAAACTTCTCCCAGTTGTGAGCGATATCCTTGTTAAAGATGAACGGGTCGATCCGGCGGAGTCCTTGTGCCATCTTAGATTAGATTCGGCTCACTTCTGACACCATGTAGATGTGCATGAGTGATGAAGAGTGTAGACAGCGAACGGTGTTACACCCACTAGCTTTATTAGCCCAGTCGAACAACCACAACCAACGCGCCCAGCATGCCGCGCTTCCCAAGACGTCAGCACGCTGTAGCAGTAACCATAGAGACTGTCAACATAGTCTACAGGTGTGTGAGTAGAAAACAGTTCCCACAAGAACTCTGATCATTCAAGAAGCAATGGGAGAGGCAGGACATATTTCCCACGAGAACTCACTGACAGTTTGCATAATAACTGATCATTCTCGCAGCATGGGGGGTGGGGCAAACATATAGCCGCGAGAACTAATTAAGCTAAAGCAGCTGAGAGTGGAACTTGGTTAAGACTTTCAGTTACAATAATGTTTAAAGTGCTCGGGTCAAATTGACCCTAAACATCAAAGTTGTACTTTTATTTGAATATAATAGATGTTTTAGTTTGCAGGAAACCTCACGGGGCCAGACGAAAATTAAGAAGGACTGTACTCGACCTACGGGCCACTAGCTGAATAGGCCTGTGCCGTGTTCCAATACCCGTACTGGCCGTACTTACTAGCCAAAATTTGAGTACACAGTACATTCCAATTCAGATCCGGCGAAAAGAAGTATACTTCAAGGACCCGGATGCCGTACTCAAAACGGGCTAATCGTGAAGTGTGGATCGAAGGACACTCCCTGTACTCAACGGCAGCCATCTTAGCTATGTAGCGAAGAGGCGGAGCCAGACTGAGCGCTCAACTCGAAAAAATAGTAGACTAAACTTGATCATTGATATCATAATATCATGACTACGACTTTAATAATTTTAATCACAAAAGTAAACCCCCACTATAACTTAAATAACAGGTCTAATGCTGCTGTTGTATGGGCTACGTTGGTAGACAAAAAAGCATACATGACGTTTAAATAACACCTACCCTAGCATTGTCTGTCTCCGTCAGGAGGAGGAGGTAACGTCGACGACGTCGGCGCATTCTCCACATTTGCTGCGTTAACGGACCCATATTGCACAACTAAAAAGATGTTTAAACACAACGGGTACTTTATTCCACACTTCAAAGCGGGATGTTTTTGGCGGGTGACGAGCGGCGGCTGTCGCGATCGTCATTTCCGGTAAGTGCACCACAGAGTACTCGATTTGGAACAGCACTCACATCTGAAAAATGAGTGTACTCAAGTGAGTACGGATAGTGCAGAAAGTGTACTTCCTTTAAGTATACTCATGGAAGTACGGGTATTGGAACACGGCACGGGTCTATTGATTCGACTACCGCGCTTTTACTACCTTGATATTAGCTGCTATGGTTAGGGTTAGGGGTTAGTGTTAGGGTTATTTTGTGATTTTTATTATTTTGCTCTCGAATGCTCACAGCAAGGGTACCGTAGATTTCTAAAGGGTCCAGTTGAGTTGCATGCAACCCGGCCAATCACAGCCAGACTAGGGCAGGTCTTGGCGTGGCCATAGTAGGATTCGTAAACGCTGTCAGGTAAGGGGCAGCATTGCCCGATTGGGCCAGATTTCCCAACCAATCTGGCCCAATCCGGCAAGACTGTTTAGGGGAGCTTGCTCAGCTGTTTACCTATAGACTTGACTACAGCCAAATCCCTTGTATGGGTTTTCAGAGAGGAGGCCTCTCTTGTGAGGTGTGAGACTTGAGCCGATTGTCTCCAGGATAGTCAGACTTGGACATGCACAACCTAAATAGTTTGAGAAAAGGATATTGCATTTCATAAAATTGCTTATTGTTTGCTGGTTTCCGGATTGATCGAAAATGTAGTTAATTATTTTTTTTAAACATGCATGAAAATCCACCTGACTAACTACAGTATATGCCATCATAAATGATAATCGACCAGGATTGTGTGCGTATGAGCCATAGCTTCAGGTCAATAAGCAATTTAATGGTAACATTAATCAAAATAGCTTTCCTGGAACCATCACCATATCATGGTGTAGAGGTTTGCGTGTCCCTGTGAACCTGAGGGCTGTGTTGTCTGGAGCCTTGTGCTCCTGGTAGGGACTCCCATGGCAGAGTGGTTCACGAAGACCCCAATGAATATTCAAGATAGAGGAGGAGAGACCCAGCCCGGCCTACCTCCGCACAGGGTCTCTCCTGCTCGGTCTTGAATGTTCATCGTCGGTGAGTGTCTGGTGGCTGGGTTTGCCATGGAGCCCGGCCAGGCACAGCCTGAAAAGCAGATGTGGCAACCTCCAGCCCCCTCCTCTTCGTCCTGTGGGCTCACCACCTTCAGGAAGACCTGCTGGGGTCGGGTGCACTGCCACATGGGTGACGTCGAAGGTCAGGGGTCTCAACGGACCAGACCCGGGCGGCAGAAGCTGGCTCTGGGGAAAGGAACCGGAGCTTGTGAGGGAGGTGGAGCACTACCAATTAGATCTGGTGGGGCTTACCTCTACGCACAGTCTCAGCTCTGGTACGTACTCCTGGATAAGGGTTTGACTCTATTCTTTTCTGGAGTTGAAGAGCTTGAGGTGCCAGGCGGGTGTGCGGATAGATCCCTGGCAGAGCTCCGCGGTGTTGGAGTTTACCCCGGTTGACGAGAGGGTTGCCTCCCTACGCCTAAGGGTGGCGGGGGGTAAAACTCTGACTGTTGTTTGTGGGTATGCACCTATAAGCAGTTCAGAGTACTATGCCTTCTTGGGGACCCTAATAGAGTCCTGTATGGGGCTACAGTAGGGGCCTCCATAGTTCTGCTGGGAGACTTCAACGCCCACGTGGGCAACGATGGAGACACCTGGAGAGGCGTGGTGGGAAGGAACGACCTCCCTGATTTAAACCCGAGGGGTCATTTGTTATTGGACTTCTGAGCTTGTCATGGATTGACGACAACGAACACCATGTACTCATAAGTGTACCTGTTACCAGAGTACCCTAGGCCGATGATCGATAATTGATTTCGTGATTGTGTCATCCAATCTGAGGCCGCACCTCTCGGGTGAAGAGATGGGCGGAACCGACCACCATCTGGTGGTGAGTTGAATCAGGGAATGGGGGGAGATTCTGGACAGACCTGGTAAGCTGCAACAGGTAGTGCGGATGAATTAGGAACGTCTGGAGGAGGCCCCTATCCTAGGGATCTTCAACTCACACCTCCAGCAGAGCTTTTCTGGCATTCCTGTTGAGGTTGGGGGCATTGATCCGGAGCGGGCGGTGTTCAAAGCCTCCATTGCTGAAGCTGCGGCGGTGAGCTGTGGCCTCAAGGTCTTAGGTGCCCCAAGGGGCCTTAACCCTCGGACCCTGTGGTTGACACCGATGGTCAGGGAACCCGTACAACAGAAGAAGGAGGTCTTCCGGGATGATATCCCGGAGTACTCCTGAGGCCGTTGCAGGATATCGACAGGCTTGAAGGGCTGCAGCTGCTGCCGTGTTTGAGGCTAATCAGCGGGTGTGGTAGAATTTCAGAGAGGTGATGGAGAAGGACTTTTGGTCAGTACCAGAGTGTTTCTTGAAGAAACCTGCACCAGGAGGGGGAAACAGGGAACCATCCAAGTTGTGTACAGGGATGGGACTCTGTTGACCTCAACTGAGGACTAACACGCCCCCTTTGATGGTGGCAGAGCTCGAGGTTGATGGTGGTTCATCGTCAATTTCCCTGGTGGAGGTCACTGAGGAGGTCAAACGTCTCCACAGTGGCAAACCCCAGGGATTAATGAGATCCAGCCAAAAATGCTGAAAGCTCTGGGTGTTGAGGGGCTGTCTTGGTTGACACGCCTTTTCAACATTGCGTGGGAGTCTGGTACAGTGCCAAAGGAGTGGCAAACGGGCGTGGTGGTTCCTCTGTTCAAAAATGGGTATCAGGGAGTGTGTGCGAATTACGTTCCTATTCTCACCTATGGTCATGAGGGATGGGTTATTTCCAAAAGGACGAGATTGCGGCTACAAGCGGCCAAGATGGGTCTTCTCAGGAGAGTGGCTGGCATCTCCCTTAGGAATTGGGTGAGAAGCTCAGCCATCCATGACGAACCTTGGATTAGAGCCGCTGCGTCAGTTGGGGTTGTTCGGGCGTCTTGTAAGGATGCCCACTGAGCGCCTCCCTTGGGAGATGTTCCAGGCACGTCAAGTGGGGAGGAGACCTCGGGGAAGAGATTATATCTCCACACTGGCCTGGGAATGCCTCGGGACCCCCCGTCAGGGCTGGTCAATGTGGTTCGGGAAAGGGGAGTCTTTGGCACCCTTCTTGAGCTGCTGCCCCCACGACCCGACCCCAGATAAGTGGAAGGATGAGGATGAGGATAAGCAGTGGTGTAGTCTACGTGATACGCAGGTATACGCCGTATACCCACTAGGAACGCTCCAGGATTTCCGTTTACCCACTTAAAAATGTGCATGGAGACGTATCAATCGTTTTGGGACAAAACTTACTTCAGTATTTATTTTTTGCAAATACCAGTTGGGTAAAACTGCAATAAAATACTTTTAGCTACATTCACCATTCATAAAATTGCCCCTGTGCGCTCGCGCTCTGCCCTGTCTCTGTTACGAGGCACGAAGCTGCCTGCATCTCTGCATGTTCGTTGGCGGGCCAAGTCCCTCCCTCTCGCGCTGTGTGGCCACCCACACAGATTGAAAGTTAACAGTTAAAACAACTGGTTACAATGATAAAAAAAACACAACACCAACATTTAAAGAGTCCCAGGCTACATGCTACATTAACATTCAACTTTACAATATAAAAATCTAATTAGACTGTTTTAGTTAGTTAAAAGCCCGGCTGCCCAAAATCGACTGCTGCCGCCTCAGTTGACCATGCAGCAACAGTGTCTGTGTGTCCAGTCCTCCCATATTAATGTGTATACCACATAACAAGTAGTTAACGGAAGACAATGTTTTAATCCCACTGTACATCTCCTCGTTACTTTTAGATGAGAACCCCTGACCAGCCTTTCGGAGTGTGGGAATTTAAAAACAGCTATCCTTGGTTAGAGTGGAGGGAAAGAAAGTTAGGTAAATGTCAGCCAACATACAGTTGGTATACACAATTTAAATTCATGAAGTTAATTACTATGCAAATGAGAGTATAGCTAATTTCAGACTTTTACACAATTCAATAACTGTATGTTAGATAACAACAGTTAAAGCTATAATCAGAGCAATTGAAAGAGTGGAACATTAATCTCCTTCCATCTCCTTCTCATGCATTGAGCCATGGTTGTAAACAGTTCATCAAATTATTTTGAGTAGATTTTGACCTTGTTTAGCATGTGCTATTGCTACTATAGATACACATAGGACAACTTGTCATTTTTGTGGTCTATTTGTTCATACTGTTATTAAAACTGATGAGCCTATTCAGCTTTCCATCATTGTTGATCGTTGCACTCTTAAACCCATGTAGCAGGTTGTAGACCCCTGCGTAAGTCAGTGTGGTGCGACACAGCGCCTCACACGTACACGTACCGGCGGGACGGGTGTGTACGTACGAGGCTGGGAGGGAATCATCACAGTATACCCAGTACAATTAGATAGACTACACCACTGAGGATAAGGATTCATTAATAATGGAAGAGGAAGAGGACCCCTGACCAGCAGGTCATAGGCAGAGAAAGGAGGAAAAGTTTGTATTTGGATCAAGTCCCCTTGCCAAAGTTCTAGAACATGTCTTTAGTAACAGCAAGATTCTGGTACTGGTAGAAGGCGATCGCAAAAATTCAAATTACGTAAAATGTGTCAAGCATACAAAGTGGCACGTAACAATGCACACACATCAGGTAAAGTGTATTAAAACACAATTTTATTTATATTATTATATATTATAGCCCGTCTCTACCCGTACACCCCTCTTTATAATATTCCCTCCCCAGTCTGAGTATCTTCTATCTTCTATCACTGCACAGACCCTCTTAGAAACCCACTAATTAGTACATATAGTTCCCAAAAGTCCCAAAAATAAGCATCAAAGTGCTTTATTTAAAATAAATAAATGTGTAAATTGTGGCAACCCGGCCCGGGCCAATTAAGGAGATGCAGAGCACCTGAGGAACAAGTGGAGAAGCAGGGCTAAAATAGCCTGCTTCTCCACATTCAGGGCTCTCCCAGCCCGGTCGTCGTGGGTACGAAGGATAGGACTTTTCGTTCTTTTGTGTTTTCAGAGACTTTGTGTTATGTTGGGAATAAAACATGCCTTTTTGGCTTTTCCCCACAAAATTGTGTCCTGTTTGGGAGGAGGTGGTTACCTCACCGTGCCGGGTTACCACAAAACATCAATAAAAAATTCAGGAGAGCATGCCCCCAAACCCCCCTAGATTTGATATGTCACCCCCAGTTTCAACAGTAACATATAACGGTGGAGGCAAGGCCAACCGGATCAACGTGTGTACGTGGTCAGTTCTGGGCAGTGATAGAACTCTTACATGACACGTATTATTAGTCCACACACACTCACAAAATGCACACAGGCATCCACGGACAAACAGGCACACACACAAGTATTATTTGTTCTAACTGGTAGTTTATTAGATATAAGTGCAATGTAACATTAGCACTGAGTTACTGATGCTCCAACAATAAGGGTTGTCACAATCTCCATGGTTTTACATATAGGCTGAACTCGACTTTACTGTTACAAATAAACCAATGGCGAGCGATAATGCATGATGATGCATAATAATTAATGCACAATCAATACGCAATAGGATTGTTATTACGTTCCGCATGCAGCTGCCGATGTCAGGGAACATTCAGCATTGTGTTTAAGGTTTGGGCTGGGGCGACCCGTTCAGAACAATAAGTGTAGACAGAGGGTCTGCTTAACATTCTCAGAGGAAGGGCACCACCCTGAGAACCAGAAGCAATGAGTATTGTGTGGTTCAGTCATCCCTGGGAAGCAGAACACGTCCAGTAAGCCAATTAAGCAATCGGTTCAGGTCATAGGCGTTGACAGTTCTCTACTGGCATGACTCACTCATGACCCCTGAACTCTAAGATATGAGGCTTGAAATGTAATGTAGCGCATTAACCAACACATTCAGCTCAAGCAAATATCTGGAAAACGTATCAATATTTAGTATTTAATTATTTAGCGAATTATTAAACGACTTACAGTGAGTTCAGATACACGCAATCAATGAGCAGGGGGGGTATCTTGCTCAAGAATGAAACAGGAAGACTGTTGACATTGGGGGTTCAAACCATGAACCTCTCGGCTGGGAGGAAAACCCTGGCAACAAGTGGTTTTCAACCTCTAACCCAAAGCACAAACGGATATTCAAGGCCCAGCAACTTAGAAATTAAGTAAGTAAGATAGTATATGTTTTAACAATATTTCACACAGTTGACACCCTCAAATGGATACAGGTTACTTCATATCGAACAAACTTTCCTCCTACTAATTTAATCAAACCTCCCATTTCTGGAAACCAGTTTTAAGCGTTAATGAATAATGCCTAATGACCTTACAGAAAAAGTCTTTCAGGATAGGTGACTATCTTTAATGTGTTTAACTTCCTCATTGCAGTGGCGCCCCCAGACATGAAAACCGCTATGAAAACTGGGGCACCAGTTTTCTGGTAAGTAAGTAAAACTATGGTAAGGAATCACCTATTGATATACTTTGATATACTTATACTTTGATTTGATGATTTACTTTTATAGTTAATGTGACTTATTACCTGATGTGCATAGACTAATGCCGGTTCAGTTAACCTTTTGAGTTCCACAACAATCCTTTGTTATGTATCTATATTAAAAATGCGTTAGGCTATTCCTTGTTTTTCAAGTAGGCTGTCCTTTTCCTTAAAAAGACAAATGTTCAGCTTTCATTTAGATTGATTGTAGGGAACATTACATTTTCTGGGGCTGGCTGGCTATATGAATAAGTTAATTTTGTCCAACAAGGAATCCACACCCTAGGAAAATGAACATTTTGATTTAAATGAATAATATCTAATGTTAAGATAGAAGCAAATTAAGCATCCGCACCAGAGGTGAGGGAGGCGCCCAGCCATTGTATGAGGGCTCCGCCGGGCCACCCCTTGGGGGCGCCACTGCTGCATTGGTCTGATCGGTCTGATCTTGATGGAAGCAACACAACTATTGGGAACTCCGCAACCAAAGGCTTGAATCTTTCCTTTAGTTGTATAATAACTAATCATTTCAAATGTAATATCTACTTACAAATGTAATGTAATCCATAGATCTAAATAGTACAAGATCCAAGTGAAAGTTTATAAAGGGCAATACTTTAAAACTTTAATTTCACACATCATCACACATTGATCACAAGTTGATCACACATTATCCATTCATCATGTAGATTATTTGCCAGTTTGGGGTTACGGAATACATTCATGATTCAGAAAAGCATCAAAGGAATTAAAACATTTTATGAAATGGTTAAACTTCATTTAATTTATTTTGCCACTAGGTGGCGGCAATGTTTGGTCTGTGGTTTTGAGGCAGACTAAGACAACTGTCAGTTTTTTTTTAGTATTGCTCGCTCTCTCTCTCTCTCTCTCTCTCTCTCTCTCTCTCTCTCTCTCTCTCTCTCTCTCTCTCTCTCTCTCTCTCTCTCTCTCTCTCTCTCTCTCTCTCTCTCTCTCTCTCTCTCTCTCTCTCTCTCCTCATATCTCATCCTATAGACATCGACGTATACATAATACAGGCGAACACTATATACCTCATCCTATCTATTTACTCAGATTTTCTGGCTGGGATTAATACAATACATCCCTTATATAATACTGCAGACCCCACCCTAATATATACATGACCATATCACCCAACATCAACACATACCCACACACTCTTTGCAATCCGGACATAGTGTGGGCATGTCAATGCAGATCATGTGTTCACAAACCCACCTCCCACTCCTCCTCCTCAACCTCCACCTCCCAACATCCTCCTCCTCTTCAACCACCACCTCCTCCTCCACCAGCAGCTGCTCCTCCTCTCTCTCAACCTTCTCTCCTCCACTGCCCCCTACCTCTCATTGTCCCGTTGACCTCGTCCTCCGCCACCTCCTCTACCTCCCTGCCTCCACCTTTTTGTAGAGGAGGCATTGTCAGCATAGGTAGCATATTGCACAGACAGACAGACAGACAGACAGACAGACAGACAGACAGACAGACAGACAGACAGACAGACACCCCCCCCCCCCCACACACACACACACACACACACACACACACACACACACACACACACACACACACACACACACACACACACCACACACACACACACACACACACACACACACACACACACACACACCTCTTGTTATGTCTGACTTTTGTAAACATGTTCTTCATATTTCTGCTGCACCACAACAAACCAACCACTCCCAAACCAAACCCTGCTTGCTTCACCCACAGACTCCACCCCCCTCAGGAACTAATCCGAGAGAGAAGTTGTGACAACAATTCAAAAAAATATATTCTAATAATTGTCTTTCTTATTTGCTGGATTACAAATCAAAGTTCACACATCATTCCAATTGCCAAATTAAATCATTAAATACAATTTGATTTGATAATTTCAATTACCTTAATGGTTTTAAATAAATTTAGGGGAGGGTGTTACATGACGTTGTGTTGTTGTGTGTCTCGTTATGCTGCAACGGAGACGGATGACAAAAGATTTCTTCACGGATCCGCTGATTACACTGGTGGTGAGGTCAACACCACCCTGTTCCTAGTGCCTGTCAATCACGCCGTGACGTCCTATATCCCTGGCGTTTCCGGTGTGGGAGGCGGGAGCTACTCCCTGGCCAACCCTCTCATTCCAGAGCCAGGGAGAGACAGGCGTGTCAGGTTAGTTGGAGCTAGTGCTAATTACTATTCCTTCAGTGATTGGTATTTCAAAGTAAAGGTTCAGTTCAGGTTTTCTCCCTTATCTTTTTTGTAGAAGCAGTGGAAGCAGATTTGTTTCAACAATGAAACATTTGTAGATAAACCATTATGTAACATTCATTCTAATCTAGTTTGGAGGGCTACTCTGTTTGTTGTTTTTGGTCTCAAACTGAATCTTTGAAAAAAGTGTAGATAGGAAGATATCATTGTTGTCTAATAATATGGCTGCTGCTTTTTATAACATATCAAGCTGGGTCGTTCATCCAAAGTGAATTTCAATAAGCGCATTCAACCATGAAGATACAACCCAGAAATGCAAGAATCCTGGGAGTAAATTACAAAGTTATATATTATTTTTTCCTGGGCCAAGATGGAAGATTGCATGTCCCAACAGATGAGTTTTCGGTATTTGACATAAAATGTGTGTTGGGTTTCTGTTTTCCTGATGTCAGTGGGGATCACGTCCCACCATCGTGGAGCAAGGATAGCAAACAAACGAGAGACCTAATGAATATCGCTTCGGTGATAAAGTAATGAAATAATATCTCCCCAAACGTTTCAAACGTTTAATTTAATCGCATAGGTTGGATAACTTTTTACTGATCTGGTTTATATATCAGTTAGTCTATATATATATTATATATATTAGCCTATATATTATAAATGAATCTTGTTAAAAGTGCTGTACACCCCATATATGACAAGGAGATCCTCTTGGTGTATAATCATGTATCTTCAGAGCTATATATATATATATATATATATATATATATAAGATATATTTATATATATATATATATATATATATATATATATATATATATATATATATATAAGCATTAACTTTTTTTAAATGTAGATAGATGGCAAGAGTTTAGATAATAAACTAGACATTATTTTTTATTACTTCCCTGAAAACTAGGAAAATACTTTGGACTTTTACTTTTGGAAATAAGACCGGAAGTCATCCTTTACTGCGGACGCTTGCGGCAGTGGGCGCTCGCTGGGGAGAACCTCAGCCATATTCCGCTTGCCTGCCGAGCCACACCGGCAACCGATGTGGAAGCCATCAAAAAGGGCCACATTTCCAGGAATACATGAACGTTCAGATTTAGTGTCGATGTACTCCTCCGATTCCACGAGGTGACGACACGTTGTGGAAATGCTCCCGAGCTGATAAGAGGAGGAACGGACGGTCGCCGAGCAGCCCAGTAAGAGACTCGACGGCGGACTCGCCTGACATCCCGTATTCCCTAAACGGAAAGTACAGATTTACCGGGATTAAAGCAAATGTTAGATTCCTAAAGCCTCGAGGCTGGATAACTCCGAACGGTGGCTACACAGAAACCCGACTACTAGGCGGATTCAGAGGCGCTCGACATCATGCCGGGATTATGATTTAAGGTGAACACCAGCTAGCCGTGCTGCTAGCCATTATAGCAAGTTGGGAGTCGGATCCCGAGCCGACCTCCACAACTAGTTGAGGCAGCGTTCAGGGGAAAAAAGGGGCTGGGTTCTTGACATTCTCCGGTCCCTGAGTCGGGAAGGGGTTTCGCTGCGTGAAGAAGGGAGTGGTTGTCAGCCGAGACAAGTGAGAAATTGCCCGAAAATGTCAGCCAAGGTGCGCCTGAAGAAGCTGGAGCAGCTGCTCCTGGACGGACCTCGGCACAACGGGACGTGTCTGAGCGTGGAGACCCTCCTGGACGTCCTCGTCTGCCTCTACAACGAGTGCTGCAACTCGCCCCTCAAGAGGGAGAAACACGTGACGGACTTTCTGGACTGGGGTAAGTTGTTGGCCTTAAATGGCTGATAAGCAGCCATGGCGTTAATACTCCCCAAACCCCGGGATGGTGGAGTTATCCTGTGCCCAAAGCCTTGTGTCTACAGCCAGATACATAAGATGCTTGTGCGCACGGAAGCCGCAGCAAACACACAGATTAACCCCATGTCCACTAGTCTAGAGATTATACCTCTTGTAATGCATATCTGCTATTCGGATCAGGCCGCTATGGGCCATAAAAGTCGATGCCATCGTAATTGTGTCACGGCGTCCTACTTCCGGTTCCCGGATGACTACACTGCCCTGACCAACACAGCTCGGGAGGGAGGATGTGCTGTGGGAGTGTTGGCAGCGCATGTTTACTGGCTGATGGTCGGTGTAGAATACTATGGTGGTCTATAAAAACCTAATCTCTCTTTCTGGCCACCCAAATGGACATAGAAAAGAGAGGGGCTGCACGGTTATTTACCTATTGACCCAGCCCAGCTTGTCATTTTAAACTGGCTGAGTGATTATGCAAGTAGACAGGTGAAACCACCAGGTTGGTTACATCAGTCAAACAGGTACAGTAGCTCTACTGTAGTACAGGTACGAGCACCGGGTATCAGCAGTAGGTACGAGCACCAGGTGACCTCGGTAGGACAGGTGAGACCACCAGGTCTGTAACTACAGTTGTACAGGTGAGGTAAGGTTACTCTAATGTAGGACAGGTATGAGCACCAGTTAACTACAGAAGGACACGTATGAGCACCAGTTAACTTGAGTAGAACAGGTGGAACTACAGTAGGACAGGTGAGACACAGGTGACTCTACTCTAGCACAGGTATGACCAGGTTACTCTCCGGGAGAGCCACCTGGTTTACCTGGCCCAGTATTGCTTAGTGGGTTGGCGAGGGACTGCTTAAACCCTCTTCCGACTAATTGTGTCGCATCCATATTCCAACTATAAACCATAAGAAACACGTTTCCCCTGGATGGTGTGTGTCACGGCACCACAATAGGCCTATCCTAATTCCTGGGGTGGGGGTAGGAGATGCTGGTTCGAAAATCCCGTCCATTTACTCAGTCCATTTATAGACGCAGTTATCAAGCTCAGCTCTGAAACCATCTGGGCGGCTTCACCACAGATTATGTGGGCTATGGTCAGATGAATATAGGCTGGCCTTAGTAGCCTAGCACAAAGAGATTATTAATCCACAGTGTATGACACAGCGTTGGCTGCCCTGGATCTAGGGTCTGAGAATTACATGGCTAGGAATGACCTTTAGGATCTTGTTTTCTGCATTATGTTAATGCTGTAGTACATAGTCACTCTGGACCTGTGCAGTCAAAATATTGAATGTTAATCGAACCATTGTCCCCGTTGTGTACTGTAAACCTAATGGTACTAACTTCCACTCTCCCCCCTCCAGAGCTGCCATTAAGGCTGTTGTTAAATCATTAAGCAGGAGCTTACAGCCAAAGTAACTTGCAGTGATATTTTTTAGCTGCATGCCATTAATGAGCAGGTAGGGTTGAGCCATATTGCTCAAAGCATGCCTGCAGGTCGACTGAGGAGTACTGCAAAATTAAAGGCATGCCTCCATTATTGCACTAACTACAAGAAATCAAGTCACTTCAAGATGACGCAGGCCTAGTATTTGGTAACAGTTGTACAATTATAGCTTTTCAGCTGAGCGTGACAGAAATCCCATGTGAAATAGTTTGTTTACATTTGGTATCGTCATTGAGATTGATTCACCGTTGTTGACACACGAAATAAAATTAGAAATGGGAAGCGTTGCTACTTATAGACCCTGATAAACTACTCTTTCTCTATTTAAAACACTTATTAAAAGTTATTCTTCCTGGTTTGTGGATGACACACACAACAACCTTCAGATGTGGGAGTTCATTCAACCCAACCACAGAGATGTTGTGCTGCTCGCTCGACTCGTAGAACATGGCATTAACACTGGCCCGGTTGGGGGTTGGATTCCCACTAGGGCCGCCCAGAATGACAACACATGCACTCCCATTATGAAACACCCACCAATTGTGGCTTTTTTTATTATTATGATGTAGCTTTTAAATATAATCTTTCATGAGACGATTTTTGTCAGACGCGATTAACTAAGCGCGCAATCCAAAGCTTCCAATAAAAAATTGGGAGTAACTACATGAAAATTGTGCTAAGTGCTCCGCTGCTATGTTTTTCTAAAAAAACAACTTGATAGAGTGCAGCCAGAGTATGTGATAGACTGCTTGGATAAATATATCAGCAGACCTCGGGTCTCTAATAGACCGAGAACAAAACGCGAAGGGAGAGGCACTCATTAATGACCCGCATTACAGGAGTGCTGTTGTGGGAGGTTGGATACTGTCTGAAAATTGAGTTTCCAAAAACACAAACCACATCTAATTCATCGGTTACCCTTAATGAGAAACGTACAATTAAATGTATCTTGAAACATGCCAATTCATGTTAGGCAAGCGTATTAAGGCTAAGCAGATGGGTTTTTGCCATAATGTCTAAAGTATTTCTTACTCGTATGCTGAAACAACAACACTAGTAAATTCTGCCCCAGGTAGGACCTGGATGGCAACCAATGATTCCTTGACTCATCACTCAGATATCCAATCAAGTCGGGGCATGTCAAAAATATGCAACACCCACCAAAAACAGCTTGGTGGACTTTGAAGGTGGTGTGTGTTGTGTGTGTGTTGTGTGTGTGTTTGTGTGTGTGTGTGTGTGTGTGTGTGTGTGTGTGTGTGTGTGTGTGTGTGTGTGTGGTGTGTGTGTGTGTGTGTGTGTGTGTGTGTGTGTGTGTGTGTGTGGCATCACCCAATGTAAGTCTGTGTATTATTTGTGTTATTTATATTATATATCTAATCATTTAACATTGCGTGATGCTGATTAATCAAACCAGCAGCCATTCTGTCATGTTGTTGAAAGATGACTATATTCCAACTCCTGCTTTCTGGATTCACGGTTTGGTAGATCATTGACAGTGGGTGTGGTGGGCCCTCACCTCAATAATATTTTATTTATTTAACCAAGCCTTATTTAGCTTTTTGTGTTCTCCTTCCACGGTAGAGGCAGACACAGCTCTGTGTCCTACCCAAGCCACCGGCTGGGACATGACTGAGGCATTCACACAGTGCATGCAAAGCTGCGGCGGAGCTGACGCCTTGGATGAGATGAGAATGTGATTGGGGTGGGGGGGGGGGGGGGTACAGCCGTAACAGTACTGGAAGTACATGATGTACTATACAGATCACATGACACGACGAGGTAGCGGAAGAGCCTGTATTAGTGTCCCTCGGGGCCACGCCTCTTGTGACACGGCAGGAGTCGAGGTCTGAGTGGAGCTAAAGTTAGCAATTTAGCATTAGCAGCTTAAAAAGGGATATATGGTCAACTTGCCGCTTAGTGCACGAGTGACAACGTGACGTAATCATCAGGGATCTAGTGTGGGACTCTTGTATCTACAGCAGGGCCTTTATTCTACCCAGCACACACTTGTACAGATCATGATGTCCTCTTTTTCTCACTGTCACATCCCCCGATCAAGCATGGCTGATATCGTACATCGGAGCATTCCCACCCCTACCCACATCTGAAGTCGAGAAACGCATGCAGACACTGGGTTGGACAATAAATAGGGTTCACCTCGCCCTGATAAACCAGTCACACACAGGCCTTGGTGTGTCGGTCTGATGTTAGGGCACAGCACACTGAAAACCTGCGTGATTTACACCCTTTCATGCTATGTATACATTGATACGGCAGATACATAGTCAAGTGGTTCCCATCAGGTTTGGTACGACGGACCGGTCCACTAGTTTTATAAAATGTCCACGGACCGGTTGGCCGAGAAAGAGAAAGGCAGGCAGCCTACAATCGCATTATTCAAAGATGTTTGGCAGCCTCATGGTCATTATTAAAGATGGTTTGTGTTATAATTATAATAATTTTTTCAAGTATAATCTTTTTTTGAATATTTGAAATATCAACAATCTTTCCTTTTCTTCTAATATTTGCTTGGCTCAGTCAAGAAAATGGTTGTCATACAATTTATACTTGTAGTAACATTTTTCAAAGCTTTGACAAAAGTCCCATGGACTGGGACCATCTAATGACTGTAAACCCAAAGCAATAACAAGTCACTCATTGAAAATGATATGATTGATTTCCAAGAACCTTTTTTTTTTCCTATTATTCTATTTAGCATTAAGCAGACAATTTTAAACTCATTGCCGACTTGCATTAAATGTATATGCTCAAGTAACATTGCATACTTGTAATTGTTGGCACAGAAATCTTAATGCAGATAATCTGTATTCTAATCTTCCCTTTATTTTTCTAATCTCTTAGCATTCGAATTTTTTCGGAACCTACTTTTGTGCGATCGATGAAAGACAACCTCCAAGTCAGTCCAGTGTCTGCTCTGTAAATAGCTCAGTGGTCAACTTTAAATTCAACTTCATCACAGTGGTTTCACCAGTGACCAGAACGGCCCGCAGATGTGAAGAGTGTTGGGTTCGTCGGTTTTGATTCCGGATATGTTTCTCCGTTGATCGTCCACAGTGAAACCCTTCACCAACCACGGGGCAGGAAGAATGAGAGCTCCACCGGGACGACTTTGAGATGCTCAGGTGTTGGCTCGAGGAGCTTTCGAGAGGTAAGAAACCAGTACGGGCCGAGCAATGTGAGTTTGGGTGAACTGCCACTGTTGGCACAGGCAATAGCTCCTGAGCTGAGTTTCAATGTGTTGCAAGAAGCTAGTCTATGTTTTCTACTCTCTGGCATCAGTACTTAGTTGATGTTACCAACAATTATTTAACTAGTTGGTGTGACACGTACACGTGTGATTTACTAGATGACGTATTGGACATTTTGGTTTTGAGTTTAGACGGTTGGGTACTGTAGCACATTTTGTTTACTATTAAAGGTATTTCTTAACCTCCGTTTTCCCTCTCCTCTTCCGTCTTTTCTTCCTGATCTATCATTCAGAAGGTTGCAGCAGATAACGCTTGGCTGGCAGTCCGGTTTAAATGGACAAGGCTTCCAGTTTCATTCAGCTGTGTCTTTTCAGAAAACTAGTATCAGTCATGATTTGGCATTGTTGAGCTTGGAACGTTGGTTTCATCCTTGTTGAGGAATTAATATTGAGAGGAAATATCGATGTAATTTCACCCATTTAATACTAAACCCCATATATTGCGGTGGTTAATTTGAAGTAGCTTATGAAGTCGAATGAGTTGTGGTTCGGTGGGTTCTGACACGCACTTAAAAATAATCCACTCCTGCTTTAATAATAGAAGACTGAGGTTGTACTGTAGCTTAGTGGCAGCTACGGCTAAGGCTCGTTATTGGGCTAGCGTTTGTAGTTTTACATTGAGGTTGATAAGTTTCTTAGCCTCTGCCTTTAGGGCGAAATGCTAGGCTAACGCATAAGCTCTAGAACGTCTTTGGAGATGGTTCCTCAGGCCTTTACATCACGCAAGTAAGACTTAAAGTTAGGTTGGTTGGAGAGGGTGATTGAAGGAGTTTTGTATGTGTTTAGAGGTAGAAGTATTGAGGATTCACAGGAGGAAAACACTTGTCAATAATTACCATGGTGCTCTTTGATCTCACTGTAAATGTTACTAACCCCCTCACTCGGTTTAACCCAACTCTGTTGGTCTGACTTTAGCTAACTAACATGGTTGATCCAGTCTTTAGCAAAACTAACAATATAATATACACCATTCTCAGCGTCGGTTTAGGCATTGATTCCACTTGAACCTCTCCTGCTCTGCGTGTGTTTGTAGTGTGGTTGTGTGTGGTGTGTGTTGTGTGTGTGTGTTGTGTGCTGTGTG
Organism: Melanogrammus aeglefinus; assembly: GCA_900291075.1. NCBI lineage: Eukaryota > Metazoa > Chordata > Actinopteri > Gadiformes > Gadidae > Melanogrammus > Melanogrammus aeglefinus. Next base: position 179,076 of record OLKM01000402.1, on the reverse strand, counting down.
TGTGTGTGGGTGTGCTGTGTGTGTGTGTGTTTGTGTGTGTGTGGGTGTGTGTGTAGTTTATGTGTGTGTGGAAGAAAGCAGAGTCCAGGCTCAGGACTGGTCTCTGGCCATTAAAAGGGAGAGCGAGACCGAATGGGGGGAGAGAGGACGGCAATTATATAATGGAGGCAAACAATGCTGCAATGTTGCAGTGATGGTTTAACCAGCAAACAGTGAGGACCAGAGTGATAATAAAGAGGGGGAGCCTGCCTTTTATGTTTCTAACACGCTGGCAGACGTGATAAAGTGTTTTTGGTGGTCAGAGTGTAGTGTGAGGATGTGTCGGGACGTGAGATGAGTGATTGTTGATTCGTTTTGATGTTGACGAGACTTGCATTATGGCGATGAAGAAGTACTGGTGAAGAGAGTTTATTAGTAATGAGGGTGCTGCTTGTGTGTAGGGGTGGGAATTGCTTTGCACATCACGATT
>OLKM01000402.1:140000-173235 GCA_900291075.1 Melanogrammus aeglefinus | reverse complement strand
ATTGCATACTTGTAACTTGTTGGCACAGAAATCTTAATGCAGATACATCGTGTATTCTAATCTTCCTTATTATATTCTCATTCAGAATTTTTCTGGAACCTTTTGATGATGCATTGAAAGACAACCTCCAGTCAGTCCAGTGTCTCGCCTCTGTAAATAGCTCAGTGTCAAATTTATTATTCAAGCTTCATCAATGGTTTCAACCCAGTGACCAGAACGGCCCGCAGTAATGAGAGTGTTGTGTCTGTGTTTTGAATCGTGTTTCTCCGTGTCGTGTCCACAGTGAAACCCTTACCACACCGTGAAGGAGATGCCGCTCCACCGGACACTTATGAGATGCTCAAGGTTATTGGTCGAGGAGCTTCGGAGAGGTAAGAACAGTAACGGGCCGAGCAAATGTGATTGGTTGATGCCACGTTGGCACAGCAATGCCTCCTGAGCTGAAGCTTATCATTCATGTTGTGCCAAGAAGCTAGTCTATTTCTATCTCTGGCATATACTTGTTGAATGTTCCACACATTATTTACTAGTTGGTAGTACAACGTACAACGTGTAGATTTTATAGCTGACCGGTATGGACATTTGGTTTTAGTTGGACGGTAGGGTATGTAGAACATATTTTGTTTCATTAAGGTATTCTTAACTACCGTTTCTGCCTCTCTCTTTCCGTCTCTCTATTCTTCCTGTTTACTATTCAAGGAATGCAGCCAGATAGCTTGGCCATTTCCTGTTACCAATACAAGCTTCCAGTTCTTCATTAAGCTGTGTCTGTTCTCAGAAACTAGTTCAGTCTCATGAGATTGGTTGTTGAGCTGGCGTTGGTTCCTACTGTTATGAGAATTAATAATTGAGAGGAAATTAGATGTAAATCACATTAAATACCTAACCCCATTATTCGGCTGTTAATTGAAGTAAGCTATTGAAGCTAGCTGAGTTGTGTCGGTAGGTTCTGACACGCACGTTAAAATAATCACACTCCTGCTTTATAATAGAAACTGGGTTGTACTGTAGCTAGCTGGCAGTAGGCTAAGCTACCTTATGGGCTAGCTTCAGTTTTACATTGGGCTATGGACTAGTTCTTTTAGCTTGCCTTAGAGCGAATGCTACTAACGATAGTCTATTTAACGTTCTTTGGGGATACTTCCTCAAGGCTTTACATCACGCAAGTAGACTAAGATAGGTAGGTTGGAGAGGTATTTTAGGGTTTGGATGTGTATTAGATAGAGTATTGAGGATCACCAGGAGAACAACTTGTCATAATTAAACCATGGGTGCTCTTTGATCTCACTGACATCGTTTACCTCCCACCTCACACTCGGTTTACCCCAACTCTGTTGTCTGACTTTAGCTAACTAACATGTTTATCCAGTCTTTAGCCAACTAAACAATTATATAACACCCATTCTCAGCCGTCGTTTTAGCATGATTCCACTGGACCTCTCCCTGTCGCTCGTGCGTGTGTGTTGTGTGTGTTGTGTGTGTGTGTGTGTGTGTGTGTGTGTGTGTGTGTGTGTGTGTGTGTGTGTGTTGTGGTGTGTGTGGTTGGTGGTGTGTGTGTGTGTGTGTGTGTGTGTGTGTTGGAACAAGCAGGTCAGGCTCAAGGACTGTTCCTCTGTCCATAAAAGGAGAGCGAGACCAGAGAGGGGGAGAGAGACCGGCCATATATATAATGGAGGCAAACAATGCTGCAAGTTAGCAGTGATGGTTTAACCAGCAACAGTGAGGAACCAGAGTGATATAAAGAGGGGGAGCTGCCCCTTTTATGTTCTAACACGCATGGAGAACAGTGATAAAGTGTTTTGGTGGTCAAGAGTGTAGTGGTGAGGATGAATTGTGGAGTGAAGAATGAAGTGATCTGTTGATTACGTTATGTTGACGAAGACTGCATTATGGCGATGAAGAGTACTAGTGAAGAAGAGTTTTATAGTAATGAAGGGTGTTGTGTGTAGGGGTGGGAATCTCTTGGCACCTCACGATTCGATTCCGATTATGAGGTCAACGATTGGATTCTGAAGCGATTATCGATGCAACAATTTTTTTCTATGTACATTTCCATGCGTGATTTTCAAAAATATATATACGGTATACATCTGGGTTTGCTACTCAGGGTTTGCTAATCACTTCCTACTTTTGTGATGATCATTAAAGACATCAACAGATGAATTAACTTATCTAATATTCATGGACAGACGAAGCTTTTGTCACAAATTAAGACTTTCTATGAACAATGCCAATAATCAATGCAGCTTTGCATTATAACACAATATGGAAGCATGCAAAAAATAGGTTTCAGTTATTATTTTCTTTCTAATATCTTTTTTCTTCTATGTCATTAAGGAAAAGCTGCTCTTGACTTAGAAGGAGTTCTTGTGTCTGGCTGTGAGTTTGCACGCATGCAATGCGTAGGCTGAATCGCAATCGTGTCAAGATAAATCAGATTGGCCAATACACACTGAAGATAAATTAAATATTTTTAAAATAACAAAAATTACCCCTCTCTGGCGAACAGAATGTTGCAGCAGGCAAAATAAATAAATAAATATATATTATTTTTTTTATTCGATTATTATTTTATCTGCATCGAGACAATCGTTCTAGCGAGAATCGCGATGCATCGAAGAATCGATTTATTTTTCCGTGTGTGTGTGTGTGTGTGTGTGTGTGTGTGTGTGTGTGTGTGTGTGTGTGTGTGTGTGTGTGTGTGTGTGTGTGTGTGTGTGTCGGTGTGTGGGTTGTGTGTGTGTTGTGTGGTGCGTGGTGTGTTGCGATGGAGACGATTGTGGGTTTTGACCAAGTGTTTTTTGCGGGGATTGAGAGTTTCCCCTCATGATGCATGTGTGTTCCAGGTGGCCGTGGTGAAGATGAAGGAGACTGAGAGGGTCTACGCCATGAAGATCCTGAACAAGTGGGAGATGCTGAAGAGAGCCGAGGTAACGCACACACACGCACACGGGTGCACAAGCTGCCTGGTGCTGGCGCCCACACATCATGTTTGTAGTCCTCTCGGCCAGGTACCAACTGTACCCATAGCACAAACCATCGCTTTGTCCCAATGGTTACATTTCTTTGTTGAATTCCCTTACATATGAGGGTACAACACTGAGTCAAGAGTCCTGGAATCGTGGCTATTAAATGTGGACCTGCTGTCAATGTTGTGTTGGCAAATAATAAAAATGTGTTTTAAAATGGTATGCTTTTTTAATTTTGGATGTTGGAGTGGTGGTGGTGATGATGGAGGTGATGATGGAGGTGATGGTGTTGTCTTTGCAGACGGCTTGTTTCCGAGAGGAGCGTAACGTTCTGGTCAACGGAGACAGCCAATGGATCACGGCGCTTCACTACGCGTTCCAGGACGACAACTTCCTGGTCAGTACACAGATACTACTATTGGTACTACTGTAAATACAACCACTGGAATACTAGGAATATTCTTGAATTTCCTTCAACCTGCGACAATTACTGTAGTGCAGGAATCTAAAGATGTTGCCCGTAAACATAAACCAAACATCACTTAATCTCAGGTGTTCAGAAAAATGAGTGTCTAAGGAGTGACACAGTGACGTAGTAATCGTACTCATACTCTTTAGCCTAAGGAAGTGTGTTTTCTGTTTCTGTAGTATCTGGTGATGGACTACTACGTAGGCGGCGACCTTTTGACCCTGCTGAGTAAGTTTGAGGACCGTCTGCCGGAGGATATGGCTCGGTTCTACGTGGCCGAGATGGTCCTGGCCGTCCACTCGATCCACCAGCACAACTACGTTCACAGGTTTGAGTCCCAGCGTTTCACTGTATGCTCCACCTCACTACACAGACAAACCGAAGTATCTGCGTCAACCCTGGAACTGAGAATAAAAGCTTTAAAGTGGTTTGACTGTCCAGTCAAACTGGGCGATATACCGGTCGTAAAATTTATGCCGGTATATATATGAAAGAGATATGTAGTTGAGACATTTTCGCCATACCGGTATATTACCGTATATATTATTTTGATGTTGCTTTGCGAGCGCTATTTTATAATGCCGACCGCTGCTCTCTGAGCCTAAAGGCCATGTTCAGCTGCTCAATCCCGTCTCTTACATGTACGTAGTGTTCTCCCCCCAACGTTAGGCGTCACAACAAGCTTTGAACAAAAACATGAGGCGGAGTACGGAACCCGTTAAGGGACATTGGGTAAAAAAAATGTTTTTAACGTTTCTCGTGAGCACGAATAAGTATCTGGTGCTCACGAGAAAGTATCTGATATGATTTTAGCTTGTGTGTCCAGCCAATTGTGCGTATCAATGAGGAATTTGATCCGTACAAAATAATCCTCAACATTTATTCACCGTTGGCCCTTAAAATGCACACTGCCCTTTTCAAACTATGAATGGCTGTAAAGGCAGAACAACGGCAGTACAATATCATAGTGCAGTACCTTGTTTAAATTTAGATATCTATAATAATGTAATTGTTTTTCAATTAAGATGTCCATCTCTTTAAAAGTTTTGATTTTGAGATTAAAAAAAATACAGATGCAGGCCGCTGTATCTGCATGGAGAAATAGCATCATCTGGCTTTTGGATTCAAAGATCAAACCATGATACTTTGTGACAACATAAAACGTATATCCACAAGTTTGTTTTGAGTCGTGCCAAAAATTGTGAGTTACTGTGTTTTGCTTTTGTAGGGCAGTGCACTAGCATAGCTTTCACATGGACAGGCACTTACGTAACGCTCACTGAACTGGTAGCACTGGTGCTACAAGCCCTGGCACTCCCAACCATAGACGTTAAGTGCACCAGTCATTTATGTCGTTTTGTATGTACACTTCTGGGGGGGTTAGCACTATAGCCTTAGGACTGGTTTAGGTTGATTTGAATTAAGGATACTAAATACATGGAATCCAGAAATCAAAATTGAACACTTAACATTTGCTGATACATTTGGCAAGTAGGCTGATTTAGGCTTTTTCTGACCTTAAAATTACAGACATCTTTAAATATTTGACTAAAGAACAGCTTCCATTTATGGAAATTATGTTTCCATAGTAAGCAAGAGTGCACATTGTAATTCTGAATAGTTAAAGTATCAATAATACCCCCTCTAAAATGGTACATTCCCCCAGAAACACCCCTATAAATGTGGAATGGTAGCACATCCTGAGTGTAACAATTAACAAATGTACAAGGGAAGGAGTTCGACATTAATAATGTTTTTTAAAAAATTGCACCAGATGGGGAAACATTTCCGCTAGCACAAACGCTCCAAATTATATATTTTTAGGTGGCACAGATTCAATATCTGGAGAATATGCGTCCAAAACGTTTATTTTCAATTTCGATCCCTGTAATTTGCAACATGGTTTTGCATTGTAGTAAGGGGCTGCAGGACTGAACAGAAACTGGAGGACTATTTGGGTGTGTCTCTTTCAACTTCCTGTTACAGCTTCCATACAGGAAGAGGCCTCTTCCTGGAGGGAATGTCCTCTGGGAAATGTAGTTTTGTTCTGGGCAGTTTTCCAGCTTCCTTCAACGATGCCTCTCCTTAATATAATTACCGCAGTTTAATACTATACTTAATATTCCAAGAAAGCATTAAGCTTTTCTTTATATACCTAGATATAACTAGAAGCTATTAACCCCTCCTTACTTCAACTCCAACAGATAAACCGTCATCCTTATAGAACGACATCTATATCATTTATACTCTATGATGTATAGATCTATACATTGTATTTACTGTTTTCCAGGGACATCAAACCAGACAATGTCCTGTTGGACGTCAACGGCCACATCCGCCTTGCCGACTTTGGCTCCTGTCTCAAGATGATGAAGGACGGCACGGTAACACACACACACACACACACACACACACAAACACACACGTATGAACACACGTGTACACACAAGCGTCAACATCACAGTCCAAACAAAGTGATCCCGTTCTCTTCGGTCTCTCTCAACCAGCGACATAGAACTACAACTGTAATGGCCACCCTTTGCTTCCAGGTCCAGTCTTCAGTCGCCGTGGGGACTCCAGACTACATTTCCCCCGAGATCTTGCAAGCCATGGAGGACGGCATGGGGCGCTATGGTCCGGAGTGTGACTGGTGGTCCCTGGGGGTCTGCATGTACGAGATGCTGTACGGAGAGACCCCCTTCTACGCAGAGTCCCTGGTGGAGACCTACGGGAAGATCATGAACCATGAGGTGAGCCCCCTGGCTGATGGCGGTGCCTCGTGGACGTACTGTGACGTATCTGTTCACCAGGTCATATGAACACACATTAACAACAGTCCATAACACCCCTTACTGTCTCACTAACACACCTTACCGTCTCACTAATACACCATAACACCCCTTACTGTCTCACTAACACCCCTTACTGTCTCACTAATACACCTTATTGTCTCACTAACACCCCTTACTGTCTCACTAATACACCTTACTGTCTCACTAACACCCCTTACTGTCTCACTAATACACCTTACTGTCTCACTAACACCCCTTACTGTCTCACTAATACACCTTACTGTCTCACTAACACCCCTTACTGTCTCACTAATACACCATAACACCCCTTACTGTCTCACTAACACCCCTTACTGTCTCCCCTCATACACCATAACACACCTTACTATCTCACTAATACACCTTACTGTCTCACTAACACCCCTTACTGTCTCACTAATACACCATAACACCCCTTACTGTCTCACTAACACCCCTTACTGTCTCACTAATACACCATAACACACCTTACTGTCTCACTAATACACCTTACTGTCTCACTAACACCCCTTACTGTCTCACTAATACACCATACATTACTGTCTCACTACACACACACCTTACTGTCTCACTAACCTTACTGTCTCACTAACACACCTTACTGTTCTCACTAACACCCCTTACTGTCTCACTAATACACCACAACACACCTTACTGTCTCACTAACACCCCTTACTGTCTCACTAACACACCTTACTGTCTCACTAACACCCCTTACTGTCTCACTAATACACCACAACACACCTTACTGTCTCACTAACACCCCTTACTGTCTCACTAACACCCCTTACTGTCTCACTAATACACCACAACACACCTTACTGTCTCACTAACACACCTTACTGTCTCACTAACACCCCTTACTGTCTCACTAATACACCACAACACACCTTACTGTCTCACTAACACCCCTTACTGTCTCACTAACACCCCTTACTGTCTCACTAACACACCTTACTGTCTCACTAACACACCTTACTGTCTCACTTATACACCACAACACACCTTACTGTCTCACTAACACCCCTTACTGTCTCACTAACACCCCTTACTGTCTCCACTCATATACCACAACACACCTTACTGTCTCACTAATACACCTTTTTGTCTCCACTCATATACCACAACACACCTTACTGTCTCACTAACACACTTTACTGTCTCACTAACACACATTACTGTCTCACTAACACACCTTATTGTCTCACTAATACACCATAACACCCCTTACTGTCTCACTAATACACCATAACACCCCTTACTGTCTCACTAATACACCATAACACCCCTTACTGTCTCACTAATACACCATAACACCCCTTACTGTCTCACTAATACACCTTACTGTCTCCACTCATATACCACAACACACCTTACTGTCTCACTAACACCCCTTACTGTCTCACTAATACACCTTACTGCCTCACTAACACCCCTTACTGTCTCACTAATACACCTTACTGTCTCACTAACACACCTTACTGTCTCACTAACCACCCTTGCTGTCTCCCCTCGTACACCATAACACACCTTACTGTCTCACTAACACACCTTACTGTCTCCCCTCATACGCCATAACACACCTTACTGTCTCACTAACACCCCTTACTGTCTCCCCTCGTACACCATAACAACCCTTACTGTCTCCCCTCGTACACCATAACACACCTTACTCGAGCTAGCTGTCGTAGAGTGTAGGTTTCCAGGACAGTCTGCCTCTCCACGGAGCTCGTCCTAGTTGAGCTGCTATTTAAAAACTCTTTCAATCTATGAAAAAAGCTCCCCCGGTGGTACAGGGCCCATTTTTTTCTTTCCTCCTGTCACGTCATCTTTATTTATATTGCATGTGCATGCTACTTGCTACATATAGCGTTCTACATAGAGCCTGCTGGATATAGCATAGCATAGCATGCTGTATGGTCAGTCTACATGGCCAAGCTACAAATAGCATGCTACATTGGCAGGCTACATAATATAGTTTCTGGATAATTACGATGAAACATTTTTTACATACTCAAAATAGCCATATTTAGAGTACCACCTTACCTACCTACCTTGTGCATGCCTTATTTCTCTAGCATATTTGTACATATCGTGTTTAAATGATATTTTGTGATATCACTTAATACTCATGCTTACTTTCTGTGTTGTTCACCATTCACACACTACACAGCTTTTTGCACTTGTATACATCTGGAATGGGCTGCACCAGATGTGTGTTAGTTTGTAGCTCAAGTCCTTACTAAGTCCGTAGTGAACATTAATTCATTTCAGACTGCCAGTATACTTAATTCGATTGCCGCCCGAAACGTGCAAATATTGCTCTCACTAGTAACACCTTAGTAATGCGTGAGTTGCCTCAGAGGTTAGGCGTGACGACCACCATGTTGTTACAATCCACAAGTTACGATGTAGGTGCATGAGAAGACCAGGGAAGAGTTTACTGTATGTTTGGTTGTACTCATTTTTTTTAATTTAGAATTGCTTTTTGCTCAAACAAAAATATTGAGTTAAAAAGTTAAACCAGCACAGCGTCGTTACAGGCTGGTACTACATGAATCTGTTCAGTGTGCATTTAGTGTTAGGGTCCGAGCGTGTTTGGTGATCGTTGTGTGAGGGGGAGATCTACCGTCCTTATAGCACGACGCAACATGAGTGTACTACATACAGCCCGCTACACCGCCGTGCTAGCACGTATTTAGTCTTTCTCCATCCAGCTTGCTACACCGTCGTGAAGGTTATGAGGGAGAGAGGATGTTCTGTCCATGCAGCACGCCTCATCGGTGTGCCACATTCAGCAGGCTACATGGTTAGCATGGTAGTATGAGGTAGAGGACCGGCTGTGTACACACGTCCGCTACATGGGTGTGCTACACACGGCATGCTACATGGGCACGATGGTTGCAGTATTAGGGTTAGGGGGCCGTCCGCCTTGGGGGGTCCTCATCCGATCTCTGCTTTGACTGCCCCAAATTCCCCTCACTGTCTTCTACTTGACAGTGTGTGTGTGTGTGTGTGTGTGTGTGTGTGTGTGTGTGTGTGTGTGTGTGTGTGTGTGTGTGTGTGTGTGTGTGTGTGTGTGTGTGTGTGTTTCCTCAGAATCCTAACGTCTCCGTCTGTGTTTTCAGGAGCGTTTCCAGTTCCCCTCCAGTGTGTCGGACGTCTCGGAAGACGCCAAGGACCTCATCCAGAAGCTCCTCTGCTCCCGGGACCGCCGCCTGGGCCTCAACGGCATCTCCGACTTCAAGAACCACCCGTTCTTCAAGGGCATCGACTGGGAGCACATCCGCTCCATGGAGGCGCCCTACATCCCGGACGTCTCCTCCCCCTCGGACACGTCCAACTTCGACGTGGACGACGACGTGCTCAAGAACCCTGTAAGTCCACGTCCAGGGAGACAGTAGGCCGGGGAGACAGTAGACAGAGGGGACAGTAGACAGAGGGGACAGTAGACAGAGGGGACAGTAGACTGGGGAGACAGTAGACTGAGGAGACAGTAGACTGAGGAGACAGTAGACTGAGGAGACAGTAGACTGAGGAGACAGTAGACTGAGGAGACAGTAGACTGAGGAGACAGTAGACCGGGGGGACAGTAGGCCAGGGGGACAGTAGGAAGAGGAGACAGTAGACCGGGGAGACACTAGATCCGGGAGACGGTAGGAAGAGGAGACACTAGACCCAGGAGACACTAGACCAGGGAGAGACTAGGTCGGGGAGACACTAGGCAGGGGAAACAAACCGGACCAAGTAGATGCTAGTCACGCTGGGACAATAGGTTAAGTTATTCTTACGTGTGTGTGTGTGTGTGTGTTGTGTTTCCAGGAAATCGCCCCCCCTACGTCTCACACGGGCTTCACCGGTCAGCACTTGCCCTTCGTAGGCTTCACCTACACCACAGAGAGCTGCTTCTCCGACGGGGGCAGCGCCGGCCTGGGAGGGAGGGAGGCCGGAGGGGTGACGGCGGGGGAGGCAGGGGGAGAGGCGGGGCAGGACGTGGAGGTCTTTGAGAAGAGGATCCGTCGACTGGAGCAGGAGAAACTGGAGCTGAACCGCAAACTACAAGGTGAGCAACGCAAGTCACGCACTCATAGAGGGGAAACGAGCTCAGCCACGAGGGCGCACGAACGCACAGCTGCACAAACGTACATGTGAAAACACACATGTATGCAAAAACACACATATGCAGAAACACGGATGCACCGATACACAAACGCTGAGAAACCTACAGACTGACATGTACGCACACGCATATTCAGGTGCATTCCAGTTAGCACATTGTGTGTTCTATGGTAGACGTAATATCCACCCATGTTATAGCTACTAAAGTGTGTGTGTGTGTGTGTGTGTAGAGTCCACACTGGCCCTGCAGGCCCCTGGTGGGGGCAGCGGGGGGACTCTGAGCCGAGACAAGGAGATGAAGAAGCTCAACGAGGAGATTGAGAGGCTGAAGAAGAAGCTGACGGGTGCGTAGAACATACTTAACCGTCATACTGAGGGTCAGGACACTGACTTATACCAGCTTCAATTTCTCTGAGGTTTCTTATATTTTGAGAATTGTAATATATAATAATATTAATATTATTTTTCCCATTGTTAGAAATGTAGTGTTCTCCCACTGCGTATCACAATATGTCGATATCTTAATTTCGTGACGGTAAAATACCTTTCGAGGACATTGAACAATAATGGAGAATGTTTGCCCATTCACGGTGGTCTCTCCATCACGCCTCTGAACACATCTGAAGTCTGTCAATGGGGCGTGTCACTTCCTCCCACGTCCTCCGGTAACCTTTTGGCCCATCAGTGTTCCCGGGGGCAGATGCTGTAAGCACCTCTCGCTCTGTAAGAGTTCCGGCTCGTAACCATGGAAACGCCTCCTTCAGTCACGAGCCCATCCATTTATATCGACGGGGAGATTAAAAATGGGTATTTTGTGAACACAAGGCCAAACAATCAAATCTGTCTCAGAGAAGTCAAGTTTGACTTATAATAGAGAAAACCATGTGTTATGAACGCCAAAAAAACTGTTATAGAAAGCGTACGCACCCTGAATGTCCTAATAGTTAAGATCCTGATCAACGACCTATACATGATGGTCGAGGATTGTAACCCGCTTCCTGCTCTCACTGTATCCTAGACTCTGATAGGCTGGAGCAGCAGCTGGAGGACGCCGTGACTCTGCGTCAGGACTACGAAAGCTCCGCCTCCAAACTCAAAGCCCTGGAGAAGCAGGTCAAAGCCCTGAGACAGGAGAAAGATGAGATCCATAAGGTACCCGGTCAGCGGTTCGATCCCTGTCACAAAAACTATTTGGGGGGCTTTTCCAATGTTTAGGGGTTCAAGCCCTGCATGTCACTCCTGCTTTCCTTCTCATTACTTTGTCTTCTCCCTGTCAAACTCTTTGTTTTCTTTCCGCCTCCTCCATCTCTCCTCTCTCTCTTGCTCCTCCCTCTTCTTCTTCCTTCTCTCTCTTCCTCCTCCTCCTTCTCCCTCTTCTCTCCTCATCCTTATGAACCTTCTCTTCTCCTCTTCCTCCTCCTTCTCCTCCTCCTCCTCCTCCCTCTTCTCTCCTCATCCTTATGAACCTTCTCTTCTCCTCTTCCTCCTCCTTCTCCTCCTCCTCCTCCTCCCTCTTCTCTCCTCATCCTTATGAACCTTCTCTTCTCCTCTTCCTCCTCCTCCTCCTCCCTCTTCTCTCCTCATCCTTGTGAACCTTCTCTTCTCCTCTTCCTCCTCCTTCTCCCTCTTCTCTCCTCATCCTTGTGAACCTTCTCTTCTCCTCTTCCTTCTCCTCCTCCTCCTCTTCCTCCGCCTTCTCCCTCTTCTCTCCTCATTCTTGGGAACCTTCTCTCCTCCTCCTCCTCCTCCTCCTCCTCCTCCTCCTCCTCCTCCTCCTCCTCCTCCTCTCTCTTCTCTCCTCATCCTTGTGAACCTCTCTCCTCTCCTCCTCCTCCTCCTCCTCCTCCTCCCTCCTCCTCCTCCTCCTCCTCCCGTGAGCAGCAGCTCCTCGACGCCCTGGAGCGCCTGCGGTCCCAGACCAAGGAGCTGAAGGAGGCCCACTCCCAGAGGAAGCTGGCCCTGCAGCAGTTCTCTGAGCTGTCGGAGCGCATGGCCGAGCTGCGCTCGTCCAAGCAGAAGCTCTCGCGCCAGCTCCGCGACAAGGAGGAGGAGATGGAGGCCGTCAGCCAGAAGATGGACGCCATGCGACAGGAGATCCGCAAGACGGAGAAGGCCCGCAAGGAGGTGTGTGTGTGTGTGTGGGGAGAGGGTGTCCCTGAGGGGGTTGACTATGAACTGGTTTACAGGCTCCTAGTGGATCTGAGTTGGTTCATAATATCATAGTTTATCAGAACTTGTTATTATCGTATTGTTTGGGCTTGTTAAGAATGCAAAATACAACTTTCTGTGTTTTCAATATATTTTACTATTATAAGGCTTTGGGTTTCAGCGTTCAGCGGGTTTCAGTGGTAACGCTCTCTGTGTGGTTCCCAGCTGGAGTCCCAGTTGGAGGAGGCGCGGGCGGAGGCGTCTAAAGAGAAGAAGCTGAGGGAGCACAGCGAGGTGTACTCCAAGCAGCTGGAGTCGGAGCTGGAGATGCTGAAGGTGGGTGCCGTCTAGTCTGCCTTCTGACGGCCAAATCACTGCTTCTTCAGGATGGAATCACACGTCAGGGTGACGGAGGGGACCCCTACCTCTTTGTCTGCCGTTCACATAAACGTTCATTCGTCCCCTCCTCTTCACGTTATGAAGAACTCCAGATGTAGCTCATGTCCATATGTGACATTTGGCCACTTCCTGCGAGACTATTCTCAGTATGCGCGACAATAAACGCAACGGCGTAGACACAGGGCGCGCCAATGACGACACAATAAAACACAATGCAGTCTTTTAGTGTCCGCGTGGGGAGATTCCACCCAGGGGACAATACGGGTCGGTGGCTAACATCTCTGTGGTTCCCCCCACCCCCCTCAGATGAAGCAGGGCCGTAGCACAGGGAGGAGCACCGCCGGCAGCCCCGAGTCCCAGCAGGAGCTGACCCGGGTCAAGTCTGAGCTGGACAAGAAGGCCCTGTTCTACGAGGAGGAGCAGCTGAGGCGGGAGGCGTCCCACACCTCCGAGCTCAAGGGCCTCCGCAAGGAGCTGCAGGACTCGGAGGGCCAGCAGCTGACCATGCACAAGGAGCTGATGGTCCTCAAGGACAAGCTGGAGAAGACCAAGAGGGACCGGTACGTCTGGCCACGGCCTGGGGGGAGGGCAGGCTAGGGTCTGGCTTAGCTGATCTAGCTAGTCTAGGGTACTTGCGAGGCTAAGCTAGGTTCTGTATGGTTAGATCTGGATATGCTAGGCTAGGTATGGCTAAGCTGGTCTGGCTAGTCTAGGGTACTTGCTAGGCTAAACTAGGTTAGATTTGGCTTGATCTGGATATGCTAGGCTAGGTATGGCTAGATCTGGTCTGGCTAGTCTAGGGTACTTGCGAGGCTAGGGTTGGTAGGGCTAGATCTGGCTAGGCTAGGATGAGCTAGGTGAGGCTAAGCTATGATGGGTTAAAGATGACAACATGTACTGTGTTTCTGTTGGTGTGTGTGTGTGTAGACAAGTGGAGAGTGAGGAGGTGCTGGGGGCGGTGAAGGACAAGTACGAGAGGGAGCGCAGCATTCTGACGGAGGAGAACCTCAAGCTGACCTCAGAGGCCGACAAGGTACGACAAGAAGGACCTGTCAATCATGTCGAAGCTGACGTCGGCAATGCTATCGCCGCAGTAAACACAGCAGAAGTATTATACCGTCTCCCTTCCTGTCTCTCTTTTTCTCGCTCTCTTCCATATTTCCCCTCTCTGCCTCCCTCTCTCGGTCTCTCTGTTGGTCACTCTCTGTCTCTCGGTCTCTCTCTCTCAGCTGGCCAGCTTTGTGGATAAGCTGACCGATCAGAACCGCCAGTTGGAGGATGAGCTCCTGGAGGTGGCGTCTAAGAAGGACAGTGTGGCGCACTGGGAGGCCCAGATAGCAGAGATTATCCAATGGTGAGACCAGTTGACCAGACCGGTACACCACACCAGTTGACCTTATCAGTGTACCAAACCAGTTTAAATACAAACCCGTTCACCACACCAGTTTACCAAAACAACTTGACCAAACCAGTTAAAATATACACCTGTTTACCACACTAGCTTACTAAACCAGGCTACCAAAGCATTACCAAACAATTTATATTCATTCTGTATTCAGTATAGCTTTAGATTTAGGTTAGTGTTAGTTATACGTGTAACTGTGTACTCAGGGCGAGGGATGAGACTGCTATATTCAGTATGTGTTTACACATGTTAACCTGTGCGCTAGGTTAGTGTTATTAAACGTGTTAACCTGTGTTCATGGTGAGATGACATATAGTCTGTACACATGTGTTTACACATGTTGCTGTGCGCTAGGTTAGTGTTATTAAACGTGTTAACCTGTGTTCATGGTGAGATGACATATAGTCTGTACACATGTGTTTACACATGTTGCTGTGTGCTGGGTTATTGTACATGTTAACCTGTGTGCTGGGTTACAGTTTTTAAACGTGTTCACCTGTGTTCAGGGTGAGCGATGAGAAGGACGCCCGGGGCTACCTGCAGGCGCTGGCCTCCAAGATGACGGAGGAGCTGGAGTCTCTACGGAGCTCCAACTTGGGATCCAGGACCCTGGTAACACACACACACGCGCGCTCGCACACCTACACACACACAATTATTATTATTTTTTTTAACCTTTATGTTAACAAGGAGAAGTATACACCCGTACATACGCACACCAATACACATGCACACCAATACACACGCGTATACACACACATGTATACACACACACGTATACGCACACACGTATACGCACACGTACACACGCACACACACACACCTCTCAATCGTATAATATGTGGCTACCTTTTCGGTTCGACGGGTAGTATTTCAGGTAGCGTGTTGACACGTGTTGCATGCTTTGTGAAATTGAAATGCCTCCTCAGCAACTATCTGGAGTGGCCACGCCCCCTAAGAGGCCCTTGCCTCCTATTGGTGGGGACAAAAGGGTGAGTGAGCCAGGCACGGGTCTCCAAGCAATCCATATAGGTTACCGCTCTGAACTGGATTCTGCTTGCATGCTCATAGGCTGAGCTGTCTTTCATTCACAAAGCGGTTCTGAGGTGGATATCATTCTGATCAGACAACCGGCCATTGTGTCACTATCCCAGTGTGATGCCGAGCTACTTAAAGTTAGGTTAAGTTATGTTGACCAGTGATTGCTAATTTCTTTTGAGTCAATGTAGGGTTTGGATAGTTGAGTTTAGGTTTAGGTTAGTTCATTTCTTGTTTTGATAGTTGCGTTGCAAGTTATATAAGTGTTAGTTTAGCTTATTCTTTGGTAAGATAGATTAAGATGGAATCAGTAAAATTAAAAGTTTTTCATCTTCTCATTCTGCAGACGCTTTTATCCAAAGTGAATGTGAAGGCAGACTTGTTAAGGAGAAGGTTGGGTTATGAGACATCTTGCTCTAGGGGACCTTAAGGTAGACCCCAACGTTTGGGAGTCAAACTCCCTAACCCCAATACTATTCTATCCCGCTTTAATACATACTAAGCATCAGTCAGTCTTCAATACTTACAGAGCGTCAGTCTTTAATACGTGCTGAGCGTCAGTCAGTTTTCAATACGTACAGAGCATCAGTCATTCTTTAATACATACTGAGTATCAGTCGGCAGCAAAGGCCACTCGGGAAGACAACGAATTAAAGGGACCATTGTGCCTCGCTTCATCTTATCAACGATCACAGGGTATGCTGGCGGCTGTTCTGATTGGCTGAAATATCCTTGGCTGGTTCCAATTGCCTGACCTAAGCAATAAAATAGGAAGCAGAGGTATTTCTGCTTGCCGTTTCCTGTATCTCCGGCCTCCTCCTCCTCCTCCCGTGGTCAGAGTGTTCTAACATCACCATCGCTACCATCCATCACTCGGGCTTCTGTACCACCTGCCGTGTGTGAGACACCGTATTGAAGGGCCTGTGGCTCCGTTTTGAGATCTCAGTGTCTTGCATTGTTGTACCTCTGATTCCACACGCGTTGTTCTAACACTATCAACATCCGCATGCGATATCAATGTCCTTTTAAACTTTTGCAAGTGGGGTCCTCTGCCACAGTTTGGAAAAACTCTTGTGTGTTGACCTGTTTCTCACCGGTTCTAACTGGTTATGGCTGGTTCTTACTCCCAATCCTTGACTGGCTCCTACTGGACCCCGGCTGGTTCTAACTGCTTCCGGTCTGGTCTTGCGTAGGACCCGCTGTGGAAGGTGCGTCGCAGCCAGAAGCTGGACATGTCGGCCCGGCTGGAGTTGCAGTCGGCTCTGGAGGCGGAGATCCGGGCCAAGCAGCTGGTCCAGGACGAGCTCCGCAAGGTCAAGGCCTCCAATATCTCCTATGAAAGGTCAGTGTGGGGTCAACACCAGCGACGGTGGAGACGCGTCTGTGCAGCTTTCAGGGCAGGGTCGACAGGTTGGGCACTGGAGCTGCACGGTGACCCTGTTATCTGTGGCTGAGAATACGCGACACAAACTTGCATCTGCTGCCCCACACGTCGATTTAACCGCAGTGGCATCTACCTGTAATATCAGTGTGCGCATTTGCACACTGTGCCACACTTTGTTTTGCTTTTGTGTAAATTCATTAAGGACAAGGAGATCTATGGGCCTCACTGTCTGTCTCTGCGTCTCACCGTCTGTCCCTGTCCGTCTCCTTGTCTCTGTTTGTCCAGTAAACTGAGGGAAAGGGAGGAGAGGAGCAGGGACATGGCGGAGCAGCTGGAAGACATGAAGAAAGAGCTGGAGGAGAGCCGCTCACGCTCCGATAAAGGTACACATTCTCTTCCTTCAGCTCCTCTGAGAACCAATCCAATGTAGCTACTGGCCCAAGGCCAGTCACCAATACCACCAATACCATATAAGAATATGTACTTCATTGTTACGCTAGTCCTTCCATTATAGTCAGAAAATAAGGATTCTGCAACTATAACATTCATTTTTCTCGCTCTCACCCTCCGGCTTGTTCTCTCTCTGTCTCTCTCTCTCTCTCTGTCTCTGTCTCTGTCTCTCGCTCTCTCGCTCTCTCGCTCTTCCCCCCCTCCATCGTGCTGTCTCTCTCTAGGTATGAAGCTTCCAGACTTCCACGACTCTATATTTGAGTACTTCAACACGTCCCCGCTCGCCCACGACCTCACCTTCAGGGTGAGTGAATCTCTCCATCTCCTTCACACTTTCTGATTATTCAGCCTCATTTGAACTATGGTGTGCAGGTGAACATAGGATAGGACTTGTTGATGTGGGATTCTAGTGCTACTGTAGTAAGTACAGCACAGTTAGTAGAAAAGAAAACACTTTCAGAAAAATGTCTATATTCATAATATCAGTGGCAGTAGTATTGTAGACGTAAAATAAATGTGAACTTTGTCATAATGAAGGTGCTCCTTGGAACCAGTAAGACAAAAAGACTTTACAATGTTGAGTGACTCCGTCGGTGTGGTTGTTTTGTGTGGCTGCCATCTAGTGGTGACCTTCTGTCACTGTGTCCTTCTGACACAATGTTTGTTTGTATATGTATATCAGACCAGCTCAGAGATAGACACCACCCCCCTGAAACCAGAGAGCACCCCCACAACCCCCTCCCCCACCACCGAGCACCAGGTGAGTCACGGACGCTCTCTCACGCTCTCTCACGCTCTCTCACGCTCTCTCACGCTCTCCTCTCTCTCCCGCTCTCCCTTGCTCTCTCTCGCTCGCTCTCGTTTCTCACACTCTCTCTATCACTCTATCACGCTCTCACTCTCTCACTCTCTCACACTCTCACTCTATCGCTCTCACTCTATCGCTCTCACTCTATCACTCTCATTCTCTCACTCTCTCTTTCTATCACTCACTCACACACACCTGGTTTCGTAGCAGGAGTACAGGAAAGTTAAACCAATTAAATACATAATAGGAATCCGTACTAATAAGCAACCACATACAAAACAATACTGAAATCCTAAAATAAACAAATATTGTAGTGGAACTGAAATGCAGAATGTGATTGTTCCAAATAGTGGCGGTGTATATGCTACATGATTGACAGACAGTAAAGCTGTTTAATTGCCATGTTATCTAACTCCCGGTCTGTCGGCCGTTATAGGAGCTGGTCACGCCCACCACCCCCTCACCCGTCTACCAACCCTCCCTGTTCAACACGCCAAAGGTACACACACTCCCTCACACACCCACAAACACAAATCTGATTGTGTTGACTTAACCACGTTATGATACCAGGAACAAAATAAGATTGCTTATTCAAACTCACACTGTTTATATTGTGGTTTAATAATTTGAAAGATAACCAAGTTAAGATGAGTTTATTATTTGCATGCATGTAATCTAGAGCTACACATATAAACTGTGTGTGTGTGTGTGTGTGTGTGTGTGTGTGTGTGTGTGTGTGTGTGTGTGTGTGTGTGTGTGTGTGTGTGTGTGTGTGTGTGGTGTGTGGTGTGTGTGTGTGTGTGTGTGTGTGTGTGTGTGTGTGTGCGTGTGCGTTTGTGCAGCCTAAAGCCCACCAGCTGAGTATCAAGACGTTCTCCAGTCCTCCCCAATGCACCCACTGCACCTCTCTGATGGTGGGCTTCATTCGACAGGGATACGCCTGCGAAGGTAACGCAGACTCTATACAATACACAATACACATGGAAGAACACCCTTTATACAATAGACACACTCTGTAAGAAACTGTATGAAGCACACGCACTATACAGTATACACTCTATTCAATGCACATACTCTGTGAGTGACACTCTATATAGTACACACAATCTATACAATACACACTCTGTATACACTCTGTATGCACACCCTACAATGCACACACTGTAGGTAACACTCTCAACTCTATTCAATACACTCTATAAAATTAAATACTCTTGTCGCTACACACACACTCCATACACACTGTCGTATAGCTTCTGAACTAGGGCTGGCCAATTCATCGAATTTCGATTTTAGAGTCAAACGATCACAAAACTAATATAATCGAGAACAGCTGGATACATATCTGGACATTATTTTAGATTTGACCATTTGTGTATTTTTTTAAGTCTAAATTTCAAAGTTCTCAGTAACAAAGTGTTTTTGGGGAGAGACATGCTGAATAAATACATCACGTTTTCAAACTCACAAATAATCGTTTGCATAATCGTGATTTCAATATTGACCAAAATAATTGTGACTATGATTTTTCCCATAATCGAGCAGCCCTACTCTGAACGAGAGGTCACATACACCTCTGCATCCAACTTACACTCCCTCTTCTCTATCTTGCTCTCCTCACCCCTCCCCTCTTCCCTTCGCAGTGTGCTCCTTTATCTGTCATGTGAGCTGTAAAGATCACGCCCCCCTGGTGTGTCCAATCCCGGCGGAGCAGGCCAAGAGGCCTCTGGGTATTGACGTCCAGAGAGGCATCGGCACCGCCTACAAAGGCTACGTCAGGGTGAGCAGCCCAGTGGTTTACTCTCACTCTACAGGGTCTCCTTATGGACGTGGGTGAACAGACCTGTCAGTCAAGATGACCTGCTCCTTTATGTCATATATCTGATATTACAAAGTTGCCTTAGATACAAAAAAAATGTGATCGTATAACGCGTGTCTGGTTGTGTGTCTGTGTGCATGCGCGCAGATCCCTAAGCCTACAGGTGTGAGGAGGGGTTGGCAGAAGGTGTTTGCGGTGGTGTGTGACTGCAAGCTGTTCCTCTACGAAATCCCTGAGGGCAAAACTACCCAGCCTGGGTTGGCTGCCTCTCTGGTGCTGGACCTCAGGTACCTGACTGATTGTCGAGCTGACTCACTCGCTGCCTGGCCGGCCGGCTGCCTTCCTGTCTTGTCGTCACATGGCTCTTCAATCGGTGTCTGCGTGCCGACAGACAAAGTGTGTCCGTCGGTTTGGCTGTCAGGATTGTTTGTATTTGCTTGCTAACTTCTGTGTTTGTGTGTGTTTATTAGAGATGAGGAGTTCTCTGTGAATTCTGTGCTGGCGTCAGACGTGATCCACGCCACGAGGAAGGACGTTCCCTGCATCTTCATGGTATGATCATTAAAATGATCCTTTATATCAAATTGTTACTTTCTTACCCCTTTTTTTCCTCAGTATGCTGCATGATATCATGTTGTTATTGCTATTGTATGTTTCATCGTAGTACTGCAGTATTGTCCCTGTGTTTCCAGGTGTGCTGGTTGTAGCATCATTGTAATAGTAGTATCTGTGTGTTTCCAGGTGTGCTGGTTGTAGCATCATTGTAATAGTAGTATCTGTGTGTTTCCAGGTGTGCTGGTTGTAGCATCATTGTAATAGCAGTATCTCTGTGTGTGTGTTTCCAGGTGTGCTGGTCCCAGCAGAGTGGGGCGGGCCGGTCGGGGTCTCTGCTGGTGCTGGCCGACAGCGAGGTGGAGAAGAAGAGATGGGTGGGGGTTCTGGAGAGTCTGCAGAACATCCTGTCCAAGAACCGTCTGAAGAACCGCCAGGTCCACTTCCTGCAGGAGGCCTACGACTCCTCGCTGCCCGCCATCAAGACCACGCTGTCTGCCGCCATCATAGGTAACCCTTAACTTAATGTAGAGCCCTTAACTTAATACAGACCACCCTGTCAACCGCCATCATAAGTAACCCTTAACTTAATGTTGGGCCCTTAACTTAATACAGACCACCCTGTCCAGTCCACCGCCATCATAGGTAGTCCTTAACTTAATATAGAGCCCTAACTTAAGGTGAAGGCTTTTGCTTAATATAGACCACACTGGCAGCTGACGTATGACTCAGATTCAAGTCTACTATGATTGGCCAAATTTGTAGCTACATTTATTTGATAATATATACAATTCCAATTTTACACGCCACTAGGTTACTGAAGGAGGA
The DNA here is from genome assembly GCA_900291075.1 of Melanogrammus aeglefinus. Taxonomy (NCBI): domain Eukaryota; kingdom Metazoa; phylum Chordata; class Actinopteri; order Gadiformes; family Gadidae; genus Melanogrammus; species Melanogrammus aeglefinus. The sequence goes on along the minus strand of OLKM01000402.1, from coordinate 152,016 downwards.
TATTGTGACAGGCGTACTAAATCCTGCCGTAACAATAGAAAACAGAGCTAAATTGAAAGACATTGAAAAGGCAACCGACTCGTTAGCTTGAATGAACAGTATTCATTATTTCATATATGAATTGATTTCTTGCCTTCTGTTCTCTCACTGTGTCTCTTTGTCACTCTCTCATCTTTGTCTCTCTCGCTCTCTTTTACAGACCGGGAGCGTATCGCCTTGGGAACGGAGGACGGGCTGTATGTGGTGGAGATCACCAGAGATGGTGAGACCACTACACAGACAGACTGAAGATACTCACCGTGAATGTCCTTTCAGTACACTGCACCCTTTAATTAAACCAGTATTAGCTTAATTGGCTGATATTTATATTTGATCAATATGATTGGCTGATATTTATAAAGGAATGATATGATTGGTTGATATTTATAATGGACCGATGTGATTGGTTGATACTATACCATATGGATGTATATGATTGGTTGATATTTTAACGGACCGATCTGATTGGTTGATACTATACCATGTAGATGTATATGATTGGTTGATATTTTAACGGACCGATATGATTGGTTGATACTGTACCATATAGATGCATAGGATTGGTTGATATTTCAACGGACCGATCTGATTGGTTAATGCTCTACCTATAGATGCATAGGATTGTCTGACTCTCCACCGTGCCCCTCCAGTGATCGTGCGCGCCTCGGACTCCAAGAAGGTGTACCAGATCGACCTGATCCCCAAGGAGAAGATGGTGGCTCTGCTGTGCGGGCGGACCCGCCAGGTGCACCTCCAGCCCTGGGCCGTGCTGGACGGCGTGGAGGGCTCCTTCGACATCAAGCTGGCCGATACCAAGGGCTGCCAGGCCCTCTGCACGGGGCTGCTCCGGCCTGGGGGGCCCGCCTGCCTTATGGCGGCCGTCAAACGCCAGGTCAGTCCCCCCCCACTCTTTCTCTACTGAGAAAACCCCTTTTATGTTGGCCGGGTATGTGGTCGATGCCTTAACAGAAGGTTGTGTGTTCGATATCGCCTTTAGACAGTAGGTTGTGGGTTGGATACCTGCTTTAGACAGGCTTTGTGTTTGATTCTTTTGACAGAAGGATGTGTGTGATTTCCTGTTTGACGGAAGGTTGTGTGTTTCATGTCTCCTTTAAACGACATCTTGTGTGGTTGATGCCACTTTCATACAGACGGTTTTCTGTTCAATACCTCTTTTATACAGCAGATTGTGTGTTTATTAGGCTCTAGTAGTTAGGCCAAATACTTTGCTTGTACAGGGTGTCCGCGCATCATTAAAAAGTCTTAAATTCATGTTTCTAAATTTAAGGCCTTAAAAAGTCTTAAATTTGTTACAAATGTCATATGCTGGTCTTAAATACTGTAACTCAAGGTCTTAAATTTGTCGGGCAGGACTATATGTCCTCACGGAGGACATGTAGAGAGGCTTCTTTCTTGCTAGCTGCATATATAAATGATTATCTGCTTGCTTGCTAGCTAGTCTGCGACAATGGGTAGGTGCAAATTCAAGGACAGTTGGCTGGAAGACGCCCGTTTCCGAAGTTGGCTCGCGTCTGTTGCCAACCCCCACCATTGCGTGTTTTTGGTCTTAAATTTCCTTAAAGGTGGTATTAAAAAGGTCTTAAAAAGTCTTAAATTTGACTTGCTGAAACCTGCAGATACGACCTGAGACTGTGTGTTCAGGTTACCACAGCCAGTGGTCAGGCTGTTAGCCTCCCAGGTGCCGATCCCCCAGTGTCCGAGGCTTACCTGCCCCCACCAGCAGGGCGCTGCAGTTCCTTGCAGGGTGACCAACAGAGTGCTGTGTGTTCTGTCCCAGGTATTGTGCTACGAGATCACGCGGGTCAAGCCCCACTTCCGCAAGCTGTGGGAGGTGCAGGCGCCGGGCGTGGCCCAGTGGCTGGGCATAGTGCGGGAGCGGCTGTGCATGGGCTACCCCTCGGGCTTCGCCCTGCTGGCCCTGCAGGGGGAGTCGTCCCCCGTCAGCCTGGTCAGCCCCTCGGACCCCTCGCTGGCCTTCCTGGCCCACCAGCCGCTGGACGCGCTGCATGCCCTGCATGCCCTGGAGGTGGGCTCCAGCGAGCTGCTGCTGTGCTTCAGCCAGCTGGGCATCTACGTGGACCCCCAGGGCCGGCGCTCCCGCAGCCTGGAGCTCATGTGGCCCGCCACCCCCCTGGCCTGCAGTAAGGCTATACACTACTACTATATACTACCACTATATACTACTACTATATACTAATACTACTGCTGTATAATACTACTATATACTAATACTACTGCTATATACTACTGCTATATAACACTACTATATACTAATACTACTACTATATACTACGGCTATATAACACTACTATATACTAATACTACTGCTATATACTACTGCTATATAACACTACTATATACTAATACTACTACTATATAACACTACTATATACTAATACTACTGCTATATAATACTACTATATACTAATACTACTGCTATATATACTACTGCTATATAACACTACTGCTATATACTAATACTACTACTATATAATACTACTATATACTAATACTACTGCTATATAATACTACTATATACTAGTACTACTGCTATATAATACGACTATATACTAATACTACTGCTATATAATACGACTATATACTAATACTACTGCTATATAATACGACTATATACTAATACTACTGCTATATAATACGACTATATACTAATACTACTGCTATATAATACGACTATATACTAATACTACTGCTATATAATACGACTATATACTAATACTACTGCTATATAATACTACTATATACTAATACTACTGCTATATAATACTACTATATACTACTGCTATATAATACTACTATATACTAATACTACTGCTATATAATACTACTATATAATAATACTACTGCTATATAATACTACTATATACTAATACTACTGATATATAATACGACTATATACTAATACTACTGCTATATAATACTACTATATACTAATACTACTGCTATATACTACTGCTATATACTAATACTACTGCTATATAATACTGCTATATACTACTGCTATATACTAATACTACTGCTATATACTAATACTACTGCTATATAATACTGCTATATAATACTGCTATATAATACTGCTATATACTAATACTACTGCTATATACTAATACTACTGCTATATAATACTACTATATACTAATACTACTGCTATATAATACTACTATATACTAATACTACTGCTATATAATACTACTATATACTAATACTACTGCTATATAATACTACTATATACTAATACTACTACTATATACTAATACTACTACTATATAATACTACTATATAATAATACTACTGCTATATAATACTACTATATACTAATACTACTACTATATACTAATACTACTGCTATATAATACTACTATATACTAATACTACTGCTATATAATACTACTATATACTAATACTACTGCTATATAATACTACTATATACTAATACTACTGCTATATAATACTACTATATACTAATACTACTGCTATATAATACTACTATATACTAATACTACTACTATATACTAATACTACTGCTATATACTACTGCTATACACTACTACTATATACTACTGCTACTACTATATACTACTGCTATATACTACTACTATATACTAATACTACTGCTATATACTAATACTACTGCTATATAATACTACTACTATATACTAATACTACTGCTATATACTACTACTACTACTACTGCTATTTACTACTACTACTGCTATTTACTACTACTACTATATACTAATCTACTGCTATATACTACTGCTATACACTACTACTGTATACTACTGCTACTACTATATACTACTATATACCACTACTACTACTATATACTAATACTGCTGCTATATACTACTGCTATACACTACTACTATATACTACTACTACTACTGCTATATACTACTGCTATATACTAATACTACTGCTACTACTGCTGCTACATACTACTGCTATACACTACTACTATATACTAATACTACTGCTACATACTACTGCTATATACTACTACTATATACTACTGCTATATACTACTGCTATATACTACTGCTATATACTTATACTACTGCTACATACTACTGCTATATACTACTATATACTAATACTACTGCTACATACTACTGCTACATACTACTGCTATACACTAATACTACTGCTATATACTACTACTGCTATATAACACTGCTGCTATATACTACTGCTATACACTACTACTATATACTAATACCACTGCTATATACTACTGCTATATACTACTGCTGCTATATACTACTGCTATATACTACTGCTGCTATATGACTACTGCTATATACTACTGCTATATACTACTACTGCTATATACTACTACTGCTATATACTACTACTGCTATATACTACTACTGCTATATACTATTACTGCTATATACTACTACTACTGCTATATACTTGTACTTTTATCATGTGGCCCACCACCCCCTGGCCTGCAGTATGCCTTTATACTTCTATATATACCGCTACATACTACTATTGCGATATACTAGTACTATATACTACTATATATACATACGCGTGCACTACTATATACATGCATTTACAATGCATGTATATAGTGACGGGGCGCAAATAGCCGTGGCTAGAAATCCAATATGCAACATAGTTTCACGTATTGTAACCTGTTACAATGGTTTTTGCATTGTCCCTGACAAATAAATAAAAATGTACTACTACTACTTCTTTATACTACTACTATTACGTACTACTGCTATTTAACAAGTATTCGCCGAAGGCGAAGTGGATAGTGGTAAATAGCCCCGAGCCGGAACAACAAGGGGACTATTTGCCACTATCCACAGAGCCTGAGGAGAATAATTGTTTTAGTACATACTACCTTGAAAAACACGTAGTCCATATTTTGTGGCTTTTTTGGTGTTTGTTGGGATTGCGTTTTGTTGTATTTCCGAGTCTGTCACTGTAGCAAAACGAGAGTTTGCGCCCGCCATTTTGCGACAATCATTACCCCGAGTTTCGTAGGTGGATAATGAAGATTATCCCGAGATAGCGAACCAATCAGATTGCGCCACCTAGGGAGGTTTCTGTGTAGTATGTACTATTATGTTTTAATCCTGTCTCTCCCTCTCTGCAGGCTCCAACTCGCTCTACCTGAGTGTGTACAGTGAGTATGGCGTGGACGTGTTCGACATCCACACTGCTGAGTGGGTGCAGACCATCTCCCTCAGAAAGGTACAGCCCCACCGCGAGGCTCAACATGGACCTGCACCTCATATCATGGGTGTGTTGTTCCTTATCCATGGCTCTCTTCCTCTCTCTCCCTCTAGATCCGGCCTCTGAACATCGAGGGGACATTGAACCTGCTGGGTTCTGAACAGCCACGTCTTATCTACTTTAACAACAGCAGCTCAGGTATCTGTCAATACCGCCTTAACCAGACCGCCTTAACCAGACCGCCTTAACCAGACCGCCTTAACCAGACCGCCTTAACCAGACCGCCTTAACCAGACCGCCTTAACCAGACCGCCTTAACCAGACCGCCCTAACCAGACCGCCTTAACCAGACCGCCTTAACCAGACCACCCTAACCAGACCGCCTTAACCAGACCGCCTTAACCAGACCACCTTAACCAGACCGCCTTAACCAGACCGCCTTAACCAGACCACCCTAACCAGACCGCCTTAACCAGACCGCCTTAACCAGACCGCCTTAACCAGACCGCCTTAACCAGACCGCCTTAACCAGACCGCCTTAACCAGACCACCCTAACCAGACCGCCTTAACCAGATCACCTTAACCAGACCACCCTAACCAGACCGCCTTAACCAGACCGCCTTAACCAGACCGCCTTAACCAGACCACCTTAACCAGACCGCCTTAACCAGACCGCCTTAACCAGACCGCCTTAACCAGACCGCCTTAACCAGACCGCCTTAACCAGACCGCCTTAACCAGACCGCCTTAACCAGACCGCCTTAACCAGACCGCCTTAACCAGACCGCCTTAACCAGACCGCCTTAACCAGACCGCCTCAGCTAGACATCACTTGAGAAGCTAACTAGGGCTGCAACTAACGATTACTTTTATAATCGATTCATCGGTCGATTATTTTTTTCGATGAATCAGATAAAAAAATAAACATTTGTAATTGCCGCGTCTTTATTCAAAAACTGAACATTACTTCAAATTCACAGTGCAGGCTGAAGTGTGAAAACACCAGGTTATTACTCCAACGTCCCGGAACTATTAAAAGTGATAATATCTATATCTATAATATATATATACAGTACATACATACAGTATATGAGGGATGTCCATGGTTAACCGGTCAAACCCATTGATACCATTTTCGAGACTCCTTGAAATAGAACTTGTATTATTGCTTTAATTGCTGATAAGATGATCATAGTTCAAGATAGGACGTTAAACAGGTCATAATTCCATCTTTACTTTCTATTTTATATTGCTGGGAAAACAAGTTTTCACCAAAATCTTTTTTTTTCTGTTGCATTTGAACGCATCAATCATTAAAAGTTAACTACCTCTATATCCTGCCGATTTTAACATGGATTTTAAAACTGGATTACTATTTTTAACTGACGGGACTTTCTACACCGTCCGGTTGTGTGATTACTACTGCTGCTTTGAATGACTGTTGATGCGCGCGGTGCCGACTGCGAGCCCGTCTGCGCACCGTCTGCAGCAGCTGACAGAGTTTTCGGTCGGACTAGACGGATACTGAGTTAAAGGAGTTTTTTTAACCCAAAGACAGTGAAGGTGCAACACTTTATATAGACCTACAGTCCAGTGTCAAGATATGATCAAAATACAAGCTGTGGTCGCTCACACTAAAGCTCGCTGTGGGCGTGCATGAACCAACCTGTCGGCGGCTGGCTGTAATCGCGCGACACAACGAATCGATGACCAAATTCGTTGCCAATGCTTTTAGTAATCGATGTTATCGATTCGTTGTTGCAGCCCTAAAGCTAACCATAAAAAGGGAGGAAAAAAAAGCATAATAAGCCATTGAACGTAAATGTGAACGAATGTCCCACTCCTGCAGAAGGAGAGCTGGCCATCCCAGAGACGTCGGACAACAGTAAGAAGCTGATGGTTCGAACCCGCAGCAAACGCAAGTTCCTCTTCAAGGTCCCTGAGGAGGAGCGCCTTCAGCAGAGGAGGTAATGAGGCTGGACGGCCGTGGTCTAAAGGCCTTTCTGACGGTCCCACGTTCCCGCAACGCGATGACCACGCCGACGCTCCGACGCAGTCGTGAACCTGTATGGGTTCTGCGTCGGGTTTTTAGCTAGTGGACCAATCCCAGCCCTTGCTGCTGCGTCGCCTCGACAGAAGGTTATGATTTTTGGGAGGCGCACGCCCGGCCCTTGCGCTGGACGCAAGGAGGGTCGGCAAGGAGGTAAGGGGTCCGTAACCCCCCCTTGCGTTGCGTGAACGTGGAACCATAGAGAGCCCCTTAGGAAGCGCTATCCCACCCTGCCTGTCATCAACACGGCGCTGTCCTCTGTTCCAGGGAGATGCTGCGGGACCCAGAGCTGCGGTCCAGGATGATCTCCAACCCCACCAACTTCAACCACGTGGCCCACATGGGGCCAGGGGACGGCATGCAGGTCCTCATGGACCTCCCCCTGGTACTGCCTTACTCCTCCTTAGACCGCCCTAACACCGCCTCCTATTTCTACTCCTCCTCCACCCCCCTGGTAACTCCTCACCCCTCCTTCTTTCCACTAGTAACTCCTCCACTCCCCCTGTAACACCTCCTCCTCTCCCCCCCCTTTTAACTCCTCCTCTATCTTCCCTCCATCTGGTAACTCTTTACATCCTCTCCCCCTTAGTTACTTCGCCTACCTACTCCTCTTTCTGTTGTGATAATTAGTCACCAGGGTATTTATTCTGGGTTTTTTTTCCCTTTTTTCTTTTGGTGTCCGATCAAAACAAACTCTGACAGAACTCTTCACCTTCTGTTTTTCCTCTCTCCTCCTCCTCCTCACCCGTGTCCTGTGACACCAGAGCAGTGATGTCATCAGCCCCTCCCCCTCCCCCCTCCCGCCACACCCTCATCTCCCCACCCACCAACTTTGAGCACGTTTACCACCTGAGCTCTCCGTCCAGTGCCCTCCTCAACCCCGACTTCTGCTCCTCCTCTCTCTCCTCCTCCTCCTCTTCTCTAGGATGGGTAGGCCACACCCCCTTTCCTCTCTTTAAGCATGTTCCTTCCTGTCTCCTCCATACCACTTCCTGTCTCCTCCCTACCACTTCCTGTCTCCTCCCTACCCCTTCCTGTCTCCTCCCTACTCCTTCCTGTCTCCTCCCTACCACTTCCTGTCTCCTCCCTACCACTTCCGGTCTCCTCCCTACCACTTCCTGTCTCCTCCCTACCACTTCCTGTCTTGACTCCAACCCTTCCTGTCTGTGTCACACCGTAACTGGCTTCCACCATCTTAGCAACAATAAGATGCTCTTGTTTCCATAGTTACTATGCAAAAATCTCAATAGCCCTTTATAAATTTGTGTGTGTGTGTGTGTAGGGCATTCCCTCTCAGGATGAGGTGGTTAAGGAGAAGCCTCGCCCCCTCTCCAGTATCTCCCGGCAACAGAGAAGCAAATCACACATCAGCCGCACCGCTTCAGGTAAACGCACACAAACGGCTACTCTTACTCTTCAGCACATCAACGGCAGATCTCTCCCTGATCGCCTTGAGGGCTGGTTTATGTACACAGACATTGTTCAACCTGAAACGCAAAGACCAATCGTGCCGTTTGCCCGTTGAATGTCATTCAATGCTTGAACTGCATGAACTGATCCTCAGAGATGAGACACTAACTACTGTGGGGAGAGGGCAGCGCGTGGGATGGGATTCACAGGTGAGAAACTATTCGTGAATACGTTGTTTGTTACTGTGCTCTCAGGGGCGGAGTTTGGAGGCTCTGGGTCCAGAAGCCTTGGAGAGCCGGACCAAGACCTTGACCGAGAGGTAAACACCTGGACCTATCTTATAAACCTCTGGCTCTACATTCATTCACATTGGGGGTGGGGGGGGGCTGGTGGGTGTGTGTGGGTGTGTGTGTGTTAGTGCTGTCAAGCGATTAAAATATTTAATGGCATTAATGTCATAGTTAACTCACGATTAATCACACATTTTTTTCTATTCTGAATATCCCGTGATTTCGTGCTGCTAGCCTTTAGGTGAGATCAGAGAGTGTTGAGAAGGACAGCAATAAAATATAGTTGGTTAGATGGATATAAGAAGAGAGACCCACAGTGAATTCAACCCGGTCCACTTGACATCGGGTAGGTGCATGACTGTGGTAGGCCTACCGTAAAACTTCAATAGCCCAATAACCAATAACCCTTTTATTTTTTTCAATCACTGAACTTTGGAACAAAACTCTTGCTCAGCAAAGATGGGAAATACTATAACATTTATTATTTAAACCAGTATGAATATTCCTACTGTACGTAGGCCTATACACGTTACCAGGCTGCAGGACACACACACACACACACACACACACACACACACACACACACACACACACACACACACACACACACACACACACACACACACACACACACACACACACACACCGATTGGTAATCGGGAGAATTCCCGGTGGGCCGTTAACGTTTCGGGGCTGTCGGGCTGATTACTGCGGGATAACAATATTGCGTTTATAAAATTTCCTTGCAGCGCCGTCCGGCAGCCTGAGCTGTGCGTCCACAGCCGCAAAAAAACGGTCAACGTCGCAACCAAGTCGATTTTGTCTAGAGGGGAGTAACTGAGCGGCCCCTCCCAAAGTGGTACAGCCCAGGTGGGCCTTGAACTGCGATTGGTCAGAAAGACGTAACAGCTAATGACAACATGAAGCTCTCGTGCAGGCTCGAACAGAGTGACACACAAACATACACACACTTGAGTTTTTCACCCGCTCCGTACCCTAGCTTGCCCCAACAAGTTTGTGAGGCGTGCTTGTTGTTTTGTTTCCGGTGTTGCTAGATCCGGTATGGTGTTGTAGTTTTTCTAACGCGACTAGTTGTTGCTAGACAGCAGGTGAAAAAACGACAACGTTTGCCAGGCCAAAAGAGCGTTAATCGCGTGATTAAAAAAATGAACGCCTTTAAAGTTGATTTGAGTTAACGCCGTTAATAGCGCGTTTAACTGACGGCACTAATATATATATGTGTGTGTGTACCTTCCGCCTTACTTCTGTGTTTACTACTTCAAGCGATTCATGCAGCATGTGTGCGTCCAACGGTTCACACTTGCAGATGAAAATAACTACGAAAGATGGCAAAAAAGGGGTCAGCTTAGCTCAGGAGGTAGAGCAGTTGTCTTGTAACCGACAGGCTGTTAGTTCAATCCCCAGCTCCTCCTAGCTGAGTGGTGATGTGTCCCTGAGCAAGACACTTAACCCTAACTGCTCCTGACGAGCTGGCTGTCGCCTTGCATGGTTGACCGTCGGTGTGTCAATGTGTGTATTAACCGATGTAAGTCGCTTGGGATAAAAGCTTCTGCTAAATGTAAATTGTAAAACCAGTATCCTGGTATTCTACGTGAAAGCGGGAGGGAATTATTTTGCACTGCATGCAACATTGTGGTGGATCATAAGTGGAGGTCTTCTTCATTTTGCCACCGCGAAACATAACTGCAGGACAGATCACTATGACACAGGCCGTGGCATCCAAGTCAATTGCCAGCGCGGAAAGAATCAAGAATCAATTATTCATGGCACCATTTCTCATTGTTTTTGTTCTTTTAATTAATGTTTTTTTCAGTAATAACTTAATATTTAACTAATTACTCTGGGAAAACTTTTATCGCAACTTTCACTTCCTCTAGCACTGTAATCGCAACAAAAACATTGAAAACACTGCAACTTTCATCGCAACTATTTGGAGAAGCTCACGCAACATCAGGCATTTTAGGCCGCAACAATCTCAAAAAAGGCCCGCGAAATCCTGGGGGGATGTGTGTGTGTGTGTGTGTGTGTGTGTGTGTGTGTGTGTGTGTGTGTGTGTGTGTGTGTGTGTGTGTGTGTGTGTGTGTGTGTGTGTGTGTGTGTGTGTGTGTGTGTGTGTGTGTGTGTGTGTGTGTGTGTGTGTGTGTGTGTGTACATACGTACAGTATATATGTATGTGTACGTATATATATTAACATGTATCTATATATTTACGTACGGATATATTAACGTGTACATTAACATCTAAATTCCTCTACACATGAAATGCGACTGAAATGAATCTTATTCAAACACTTGTCCGATATTCTTTAACCTTAACTCAATCTCTCTCTCTCTCTCTCCCCTGTGTCTCTCGCCCAGCCGGACTCCGACTCCACCAAACACTCCACTCCGTCTAACAGCTCCAACCCCAGCAGCCCCTCCAGCCCCAACTCCTCCCACCGCAGTCAGCTGACCTTGGACGGCCTCGAGGCCGCCCTCGACCCCGCCCTCGACGCCTGACCGCATCCCCCTCCCTAAACTCGCGGCCAAAGCCACGCCCCTCATCCCCGACCACTGCCCGTATTCCTTCACCTGCCATGCCCCGTTATTTGCCCCTTCCTGCATCACTGACCACGCCCCTCTCTTCTTTGGTGACCACACCCCTTTCCTCATCGCTGACCAGGCCTCTTCCAGATCTACAGAGAGGAGTCTCCTGCAGAACCGGGGTGGGGTTTACTAGTTTTTTAATTTAGCTTTTTTTGAGTTTTTAAGGCTCCGTTTCCATAGGAACGGCGGTGTACCTAACCTCTGCCAGGTGAAGCTTTCTGATCAACACTACAGCCGCGTTCCCCTGCGGCGCAGCCAGCCATGGAAACCCCATACGCCAGGAGCCGCTAGGCGCTAACCCCGCTGCTAGCTTTTCCTAACTAGAGCTGCTTTTATAAACTCTGTATTCCACAATAAGAGTCTGCGCTTTAACTTTGAAAAAAAAAT
>OLKM01000402.1:10000-137500 GCA_900291075.1 Melanogrammus aeglefinus | reverse complement strand
TATATATGTATATATATATATATACACATATGTATGTATATATATATATGTATATATATACACATATATGTATATATGTATATACATACATACATGTATGTATGTATGTATGTATGTATGTATGTATGTATGTATGTATGTATGTATGTATGTATGTATGTATGTATGTATTTATTTATTTTTACTTTATTAGCAGCAGCTGCTGCTAATAAAGTCACGTTGTGGTGGTTAACTTTCTGATAACGGTTGTCAATCTGTTTATATTCACGGAATTCAAATTGGATCCAATCAGACACATATACGTCATAATTGTTTACATGATGAAGCAGGTAGGTTAAGTGACCCATCGTGGATTGCGACCTGCTGCTTGTGGACTCTGTGATGATCGCAGACATGAATAATTGTGCACACATACAGATATGAGGACGACGAAATGACCTGAAAACATTTGGTTGGGGTTTGACTCATTTTCCCCGCATTTACAGTGTGGTCGCAGATTTCGACGGTCTGCTGTCATGAATTGTGACCCATCGGGGATTGCGACCTGCTGCTTGTGGACTCTGTGATGATCGCATACATGAATAATTGTGTGCACATACAGATATGAGGACGACAAATGACCTGAAAACATTTGGTAGGGGTTTGACTAATTTTTCCTGCATTTATAGTGTGGGCGCAGAATTCGACGGTGCGCTAGATTGATTGAGGCATCGTTGATTGTGACCTGCTTTGCTTGTGGACTCTGTGATGATCGCAGACATGAATAATTGTGGCATTAGTTCATATTTATTTCATAAACGGCAGTAAAAAATAATAATAACGGTGGGCATACAAATAAAAACGGTGGGCATTATAACAAAAACATAAAATGTGCTTAATAAATAGGCTACATTTGATTTCATTTGCATTTCACAGACCCATAGAATGGATAAGGTGTTTAGTACGGTCAATCACCGTTGCTTCTTTCCCCATAAGACGCTCAGTAAGACGCTTTCAAGAAAGAAAGCATTGCCCGGTGTCACAAAACGATCGTACCCATTCCGAGTCTAGCTTCAGACTCGTGCATGTTGCAGAAAATGTGCAACAGCGCCCTCTGGGGTCACACTTTTCGACGGGTCGCAGAATTCGGTGTAACACCGGTGCTGTTCGCTTGATGTGAAAGCGAAGTAACGCACCGCACCTCAGTCCGATCTAGTTCTTAAAATAATAGGCCCCATTAGGCTTAACATGCACCCGCTCGCATTATTGTTATTATTGTTTGATAGCGGTGTTTAGCAGCACAATTGTCGGAACGTCTATTGGATAGTTGCGTCCGATATCCAAAAGACAATCCGTCTCCTCTTTGCTCCATGTCGAGCCACGACTCATTTTCACCCGACTGTCTGACAAAAGCACGTAAAAAGTATGCTGGAAAACACACATAAAAATGCAGATGCATTCAGCACCAGGATGAGGAGTTCGACCGGTCCGCAGATCAATGTATATCAGATATCCATGATTGTTTAGCCTACTTATTTTTTTATAACCCTTTACCCCGCCCCAGACCCTTTTGTCCAGTGATTGAACGATCTTTGCACACATGTGGGTTTGTTGTTTGACAAGAGCAGAAATGTTCAAAATGCATTTGTGCATGGAAAATATGAAATGAATGTATGTTAGTTAACCTACATTTCTCAACCTAAGTTAATTTTTAGGTAGTCACATCTACCACATTCAAAATGTTCTGGGGGAGTTCCAGACCCTCCGTCCATGACTACGTCCATAAATAATCACCAGCCGCCACTGACATCCAACAAATATGTTATTTGGAATTATTTTGTAGCTTCTCTCATATCCGATTAGTTGAAGTGAACCATAAACCCGTATTTAATCGCCATCTGTATAGTGATCATGAACAGCTAATTTACGGTATAAAGACACCGCAAAAGCGTATGTGGGCCACATAAACATATCGCCCTATTTCCTTATCAACAAATTCATACCAAACGATATAATTATAGGCTATTTGTTTCACAGTTAGCCTCATAAAAAAGACATTCCCAACGGGCTTATGGTTTCGTGTTAAGTCGTGTTGATGACTTGTGATGGTACAAATACAGTGTCGACGTGCAGAAATGCATACAAATTTGGGTTTACAACGTTTTTTAGCAAAACGGTGTGTAGCCTACTTATGGCCTCTTGCCCAGCAGACTACCGCAGCAGGATGAGACAAGATGAGAAAAAAAATACACTAACCTTCTGCAAATCAAAGCTTATTTTATTCAAAAAAGTGAGGAATTGTTGATTACAAGGCAACGCACCATGTGGGCTATTCTCAATAGCGGTGAGTATTTCACTGCTTCTTCCAGAAGGTTCTCTCTCCTCTCCCCGAGTCTCCTCATGACAACACACTGAGAGCCTACAAATGGAGATTATCCTGGTCAACAGAGAGCCGCTAGTGTTCGTTCCCTATAGTAGGATTCACTAGAACATGTTATTGCACACTAGCTGTCAAACATATAGTACCTGTAAAAGCCCCTCACGTCGGTAGCCGGTAGCGTCCGGCTCTAGAAGGGTTCCAGGAATACTTTGGATGAGTAGTAGAGTCACATATACTGAACGTTCTCCCCCCTCGTTTCTGAGCCGACCTCGCTCAGAGTCCTCAAACCACTATATAGTATCGGACGTGTTGTCACCTCTCCTCTAAACCCCTCTGTCCCCATTGCGACCTCGCTCTGACCCCGCAGCGCTAGGGACAGCTCCTCGCGCGCGTCCCCGCTGGACAGCACGTATAGGAGGGGGTTGCAGGCGCTGCTGAGGGTGGAGAAGCCCAGAGACACGGAGTACGGCGCGTAGATCCAACTGGAGAAAGCGCAGTTCAGAGGGAAATGGGAGAAGACGGCGCGCACCAGCAGGACCAGGTGGTACGGTCCGAAGCCCACCAGGAACAGGGTCACCACGGCGACCGCCAGCCAGCGCACACGCCTCTTCTGGCCGAGCTGCAGCGAGTGGCTAGCGCGCACCACATGCTGGATGCCACAGTTCGAGGCAGTCAGCAGCGCCAGCGGCACCAAGAAGCCCAGAAAGAAGCGCGCGTAGTTGAAGGCGGTGACCGTTGGGTTGGGGGTGTGATCCGGCTCGAAGCACCTCATATCCTGCCCTCGATCCGCATCGCCCTCGCGCATCAAAAAGACGGGCACGTGCGCCGCCATCACCATCGCCACGATGGCCGCCGTGATGCCCACGGCAACGCGCTGGCGTCGCAGGCCGCGCGACTCCAGGGCGTAGCGCACGGCCACGTAGCGGTCGCACGAGACGCAGCACAGCAGCAGGATGCTGATGTACATGTTGGTGTAGAAGACGAAACCGGTGACCTGGCAGGTGCGGGAGCCCCAGGTCCACTTGTGGCAGCCATTGATGTAGAGCGCCCACAGGGGCAGCGTCGACAGGTAGATCAGGTCGCACACAGACAGGCTGCACAGGTAGACCCCCAGCACGTTCTTGCGCCGCATCTGCCTCCACGTGAACCACAAGGTGAGGAGGTTTGCGGGGAAGCCCACGATGAAGACGACGCTGTAGAGGACTACCATGGGGACACGGGCCTGGTCGTAAGGAGGAGCGCAGGCCGTCGCGTTCCCGGCGGTGGTCGCCTCCACCTGCATGCACATGCCTGCATGGACACACAAGGAGGCGAGGACCGGGTTGAAGATCTCACACCCTTTTAGTGCGTCTGGGGGAGTCGACCCACTGCACGCTGCTAAGCCTCGATTGTTTGTCCCAGCCCCGTAGTTTAAGAGACACTGGTCTGAGTCTGAGTTCCACACCGTCAACCATTGGTACACTAGCTCTTCTGAGAAACAATGAGGAAACCAAATAGTAGGCTACAGTCGCGAGGGAAATAATGAGAAGTTCAAAATTGTGTCACCACTTCCTGGGGGAATCAAACCAAATGTTCAAAGTCACTGTTCAAAGTCACAAAGTCAATCTTTTCCCAACCGATTTTTTCTCAATAAGGTAAAGACTTGCAGTTAAAAGTGCTAAAAGTTCACGATGCTTTAAAGCCTATTTTCAATGGTAGTTTTCTTTTCTTCAGTGTAATTACATCTAATCCCAGAGTGTGGTAAAAAGCATTGCGCATATATGTGTGAGTGAGTGAGTGAGTAAGTCCATTCGTGTGCTTTTGGCAGTGGATGCCCTCGTAGTTCCCGTTTGTGAAAGTGCTTCACAAGAAAATTGGTGGAAGTTGGAAGTTGAGCAAGCCCTGAATAAAACCAACAGATGCATTATATGCACGGGCCGCGCGTAGGGGATGCAATTATTTTTCTGAATTAATTACATAATTATCTCAGAATTCAATATCCACATCCCTAGATATTTGACGGATGCTGACTGTTTTATGGGTTTGTCATGAATTATGATTGGAGCGGGTGTGTGTTGAACTGTGCCCAAATTGACCTCCTGACCTACATGATGAGGTGGGAGAGAAAAGAAATACGCTAACCATAAGCTTTGTTGCAAATAAAAGCTGATTTTATGTTTTAAAAAAATTGAAGAATTGTTGATTACAAGGCAACCATTCTCAATAGCGGTGAGTATTTCACTGCTTCTTCCAGAAGGTTCTCTCTCCTCTCCCCGAGTCTCCTCATGACAACACACTGAGAGCCTACAAATGGAGATTATCCTGGTCAACAGAGAGCCGCTAGTGTTCGTTCCCTATAGTAGGATTCACTAGAACATGTTATTGCACACTAGCTGTCAAACATATAGTACCTGTAAAAGCCCCTCACGTCGATAGCCGGTAGCGTCCGGCTCTAGAAGGGTTCCAGGAATACTTTGGATGAGTAGTAGAGTCACATATACTGAACGTTCTCCCCCCTCGTTTCTGAGCCGACCTCGCTCAGAGTCCTCAAACCACTATATGGTATCGGACGTGTTGTCACCTCTCCTTTAAACCCCTCTGTCCCCATTGCGACCTCGCTCTGACCCCGCAGCGCTAGGGACAGCTCCTCGCGCGCGTCCCCGCTGGACAGCACGTATAGGAGGGGGTTGCAGGCGCTGTTGAGGCTGGAGAAGCCCAGAGACACGGAGTACGGCGCGTAGATCCAACTGGAGAAAGCTAAGTGAAGCTCCCCGTCCTGAGGGAAGTGAGAGAAGGCGGCGCGCACCAGCAGGACCAGGTGGTACGGCGCGAAGCCCACCAGGAACAGCGTCACCACGGCGACCGCCAGCCAGCGCACACGCCTCTTCTGGCCGAGCTGCAGCGAGTGGCTAGCGCGCACCGCACGCAGGACGCCGCAGTTCGAGGCGGTCAGCAGCGCCAGTGGTATCACGAAGCCCAGGAAGAAGCGCGCGTAGCTGAAGGCGGTGACCCCTCGGCTGGGGGTGTGATCCGGCTCGAAGCACCTCATATCCTGCGCTCGATCCGCGTCGCCCTCGCGCATCATGAAGACGGGCACGTGCGCCGCCATCACGATCGCCACGATGGCCGCCGTGATGCCCGCGGCAACGCGCGGGCGCCGCAGGCCGCGCGACTCCAGGGCGTAGCGCACGGCCACATAGCGGTCGCACGAGACGCAGCACAGCAGCAGGATGCTGATGTACATGTTGGTGTAGAAGACGAAACCGGTGACCTGGCAGGTGCGGGAGCCCCAGGTCCACTTGTGGCAGCCATTGATGTAGAGCGCCCACAGGGGCAGCGTCGACAGGTAGATCAGGTCGCACACAGACAGGCTGCACAGGTAGACCCCCAACACGTTCTTGCGCCGCACCTGCCTCCACGTGAACCACACGGTGAGGAGGTTGGCGGGGAAGCCCACGATGAAGACGACGCTGTAGAGGACTACCATGGGGACACGGGCCTGGTCGTACGGAGGAGCGCAGGCCGTCGCGTTCCCGGCGGTGGTCGCCTCCGCCTGCATGCCTGCATGGACACACAAGGAGGCGAGGACCGCGTTGAAGATCTCACACCCTTTTAGTGCGTCTGGGGGAGTCGACCCACTGCACGCTGCTAAGCCTCGATTGTTTGTCCCAGCCCCGTAGTTTAAGAGACACTGGTCTGAGTTCCACACGGTACACTAGCTCTTCTGAGAAACAATGAGGAAAGCACATAGCACAAGAGGTTAAAACAATTAGAGAAGCTCAAAAATGTATCATCACTTCCTGGGGAAATCGAACCAAATGTTCACAGTCACTCTTATCTGATCCCAACCGGTTCTAAATAAGACTAGTCACTTGCAGTTAAAAGTGCTAAAAGTTCAAGATGCTTTAAAGCCTATTTGTAACTGTAGTTGTCTTTCCTTCATTGTAATGGCATCTAATCCCAGAGTGTGGTAAAAAGCATTGCCCATGTGTGTGTGTGTGTGTGTGAGTGAGTGAGTGCATGCGTGTGCTTTTGGCAGTGGATGCCCTCGTAGTTCCCGTTTGTGAAAGTGCGTCACAAGAAAATTGGAAGTTGGAAGTTGAGCAAGCCCTGAATACAACCAACAGCATTGTGTATTATATGCAACGGCGTAGGGGTGTAAGGAAGCATTAAACATAATTCTGAGAACATTTTCTATAAAAAAAAATATGATCTATGACACTGTTCTTCTGAAATAATGTGATCCCTCAAAAAGCGTCCGAGAAACTCACCTGCAATGGATACTGCTGGTAACAGCCTAACCCTGCAAAGGGGTTTCATTTTCTAACGTAACATAAGAGAATGCATTTCAGGTGCAAATCTGAAATGCATGCAACAGTTTTATGTGTCACCTTTTTTTTCACCTTTTTTCTGTGTGTACGTATGCACACACACACACACACACACACACACACACACACACACACACACACACACACACACACACACACACACACACACACACACACACACACACACACACACACACACACACCCACACACACCCACACACCATGAGGGGTCGATGTGGTTGTTCCACCGGTATTATTGAGAAACACAGGTTTACTTAACAGGCGGATAACCATATAACACAGGAAATCCCATCTACCACATTAAAAAAATAGAAAGACTGACAGCAAGATCGAATGTAAAGCTAAATTACCCAATGGGCTTTTCACAGGCACGTGCCGTTTTTACAAGCACTGACGCGCCCCAGTTAAAAGGGGCTGACGAGGGGTGGGGGTGGGGGCGTCCGGCTCTAGGAGGCCTCCAGGACGTCTTGGATGTTACAGTTTCAGAGTAGTAGTCACATATCCTGGCCGTTCTTCCCCCCTCGTTCCTGAGCAGACCTCGCTCCTCGAACCCCTATATAGAGGCAGTCATGTAGTCCCCTCTCCTATAACCCCCCTGTCCCTAGTGTCCCCCGTAACCTCGCTCTGACCCCGCAGCGCTAGGCACAGCTCCTCGCGCGCGTCCCAGCTGGACAGCACGTAGAGGAGGGGGTTGCAGGTGCTGTTGAGGGTGGAGAGGCCCAGAGACACGTTGTACGGCGCGTAGATCCACCACGAGAAAGCGCAGTTCCTGTCAGGAGGGAAATGGGAGAAGGCGGCGCGCACCAGCAGGACCAGGTGGTACGGCGCGAAGCCCACCAGGAACAGCGTCACCACGGCGACCGCCAGCCAGCGCATGCGCCTCTTCTGGCCGAGCTGTGTGTCTGAGTTACTCGCTCGCACAGCGAGGTGGTCAGTTGCGCCAACGGCACCGCGAGGCCCAGGGAGAAGCGCCTGTAGTTGAAGGCCGTGACCGTGCGGCTGGGTGTATGGTCGTGCTCGAATATGGACCTATTAAAGAAAGGGCAGCGGATAAAAAAGTGGCGCCCATTCATTCCTACGAAAACTGCTTAATGGCGCAATGGCCGCCGTGATGCCCGCAGACCGCGCGAATCCAGGGCTCAGCGGGTGTCGGTGCGTGTGCGCATGCTTTGGGCGGTGGCCCTCATAGTTCCTGTTTCTTGTGTGTGAAAGTGCTTCAAGGAAGTTGAGAAAGCCCTAAATACAACCAACAGTATTTTGCATTATATGCACCGGTGTAGGGGCGTAAGGAAGCCTAGTGAGAACATTTTCTATTAAAATGGATGCACTGTTTCTTCGGAATTAATGTTATCCCTCAAAAAGCGTACGAGAAACTCACGTGCATGGATACTGCTGTTGAACACTGCAAAGGGGATTCATTCTCTTATGTAAAATAAGAGAATGCATTTCAGATGCAAATCTGAAAGATAATAGCCAAACGCTTCTGAAGCTGTCTTGTGTTTGGCCTATAGATAATACCCAACCCCTATACAATAACTAATAGACCCAACTTTTATAGGCTATTTAACAATAGACGCACATCATTTTACGGTAGGCCTACGCTGCTGTGCATAGGCTGCTGTAGATAGAGCGAATGAATATAACCTTTAATCCATCTGCATGCAATATAACTGTAGGCTACTGCATCCAGTATAATGGGAAAGGCTAATTACAAAACCAAACGTGCACCTTTTGTGCAATAGGTCAACTGTTTTAAACTGCCTTGACAAGTCTGCACTGCAACCAATAGTTAATGTATACTAACGGAACCAATTGTGCAATAGTAGATTATCCGTTTAATAAAAATCAAAATGATCATTCAAAGTCAAGCTACTTTACCTGCGTGAGGTACAACAAAGGACGACATTTGGCAGCATTGGAAAAACAATTTTTAGACGTTTGTTGTTGCAAGTTTTTCTCAACGAATAACCTAAAATCAACATAGCGTGTCCACGGGGGTCTATGTGGGTGTTGGCAGTATTCACTGCCAACTTGTCCTCAAGCAATTCAAGGGAGTCCCGAAAACACACTCACACATCCCCACAACCTCGCTCGCGGGCGTGAATACACATACACACAGCTATGCCTGCACACACACACACACACACACACACACACACACACACACACACACACACACACACACACACACACACACACACACACACACACACACACACACACACACACACACACACACACACACACACACACACACACACACACACACACAGCTATGCCTACACACATAGCTGAGATAGGGGCGGGCCAAAAAAAACAATACCGGAAGTGAGTATTTTCTGTTATGGTTTTTGTTTACACCGTTGCGGTTATTGCGACTGTTGACAAAATGAAAATGGCCATGATCTCATTTTTAGTCGTATTAGCAAAATCGATCAATCAGTAATTTGGTGAAACATACAATAGTTCATAAATTCTTTATTGAAATGCAAAATGAATCCCAGTTATGACTTCATCATGGCAGATTGAACATTTCACTCTATACATACAGTACATACATAAGGTAAACATACATACATACATACATACATACATACATACATACATACATACATACATACATACATACATACATACATACATACATACATACATACATACATACATACATACATACATACATACATACATACATACATACATACAGTATATACATATATACAGACCAGGAACCAGAGGACTAATCAAGCAAAGGAGTTGTTTTTTCACACAACCGTCGGTCAGGATGTCGTCCAAACCTCAGTTCTTCCAACGAATTTGCTGGGTAAAAATTACACCGTCAAGACATCATCACAGCCTGGTCTGACCGCTTTTGAATACTGAGATTGTGTGGCGTGTGTGTGTATATAATGTGTAGCGTGTGTGTGTTTCTTACAGAGTTGTTGAGCACGTCCGCTATCTTCTTGTGTTCCGCGGAGCTCATGTCAAACTTCTTTTGGTATCCTAGCAACTGCTTCTTGTCCTTTGTGTCTCGGTACGTCTGATAGGACCAGACCCACGTCAATCACAGCCATACAGATGCTGAGTTCGAAATTATACTACAAAGTGTGTATGATGCACGTCTCACGTTGATGATGACGTCATGGCATTTAAACTTGTGGGCCATGTTGATCTTGAGCTCCAGGTCCTCCAGCAGGTTGACATAAACCTCCAGTACCTGGGGATCAGGAGAAGCACTTCAACTCACCTGTCACTCAGAAACCATCCCTCACTCTGAGGCCCCGTCCACACGGGCAAAAGCGATCTTTTCCCCCTCGTTTCCTTTGATGCGTTTCACGAATATCTCCGTAAAGACAGACTCATTGCGAAAACGATCGAGCTGTAGTAACGCTGTAGTACATTCAAGACGCTGATTCTCCGCAGAAAAAGTGGAGTGCATCAAGCCTGCACGCATCCAGCCTGCGCGCTGTATCCAAACATTCAGTCGAGGAGGATATAGCAGTAGTTAAACCTTTTAGATTGAGCAGAAATACTTTTTACCTGCCCAATTGTGTTGTTTGTACCTGCCCGGGTGTGTTGTTATTACCTGCCCAGGTGTGTGGTTATTACCTGCCCAGGTGTGTTATTACCTGCCCAGGTGTGTTGTTATTACCTGCCCAGGTGTGTTGTTATTACCTGCCCAGGTGTGTTATTATTACCTGCCCAGGTGTGTTGTTATTACCTGCCCAGGTGTGTTGTTATCTGCCCAGGTGTGTTGTTATTACCTGCCCAGGTGTGTTGTTATTACCTGCCCAGGTGTGCTGTTATTACCTGCCCAGGTGTGTTGTTATTACCTGCCCAGGTGTGCTGTTATTACCTGCCCAGGTGTGTTATTACCTGCCCAGGTGTGTGGTTATTATCTGTACAGCTGGGTTCTTTGTACCTGTAAAGGTGTGTTGTTCGTACCTGCACAGGTGTGTACCTACCTGTACAGGTAACCTGTTGTTACCTTTGCAGGTGCGTTGTTGTTACCTGGACAGGTGCGTTGTTCTTGTGGAGGATGTCCAGCACCCTCTGGAAGGCGACAGGGGACTTCTTCTTGGTGAAGCCGAGCCAGTTCCTGGTGGTGAATAAGGAGTCCACGTCCATCCACGCCTTCAACTTAGCCCGGGCCGCGAGGGCGGTCAGGAAATACTGCTTCTCAGCCAACTGGAAGACACACAGAGGTCAGGACATTATATCAGTAGAACACTGGAATATATAAATATATAAAACACACACGCACACGCACACACACACACACACACACCTAACCTTGAAGGTTCTGCGGATGTTGGCAGGACTACTGTAGGTTCCCTGGAAGGAGGCAGACAGGCCGCACAGTTAGACATGGTTCCCCTAACAATATTATTCAGAATTAATTCATAATTGCAGTGTAGCTCTGCCTCAACATGGAAAGTAGGCTAAAGGGACAGCAGAGGGTTAAGGTAAGGGTAGAGGGTTTAGGGTAAGATAGACCGATGTTTTTTTTTAATATTAATTTACAGAAAAAGGGAAAATATTAGCGTCAAAATTTTGAATAATACAAACTCCAACACTTAACTTCATTTAAATGCCCTTAAGCATATGTTTAATAAACACAACAGCTTATCAGATTAAGTGTCCGTCACTCCGTCAAGGGACAACGGAGACGGCAAGGGTCATGGTTGTAAATAGTTTGTTTTTAGCAGTTTTTTACTTTTAAAGCATTATTGCATTGCGTATCTGGCACCACGACGGAGAACTGAGAGCTCCAGCGGTCTCCGTGGTTACGCAGTTGGATAGCGCATCACGCAGTTGTAGAAGTATAACCACCGCTTAACGTGCTTCCCTGCAATAAAACTGGACTGAATCGAGTTTATTCGGTTTTTACTCTCTCCCTCACACACAGACTTCTACTATCACGGACTATTTCCATATCGATATTATCAGCGACCTTGTTTCGAGTGATTAACAGGCACGCCTGGACGGACTGGGAGCGAGCAGAGCTACCGCTTATGTTTATATAAACGTTAACGGGCTCACAGTAATGTTACTAGTAGTTTTGAGTTGTAGAGGAATGGGATGTTTGTTACAATTTTGGGAGAGTCTGCTGCCTTAACTTACCTCGAAACCAAACCAGACAAAAAAACCTTTTTCTCCTCTCCGCCGTGTGTGTGTGTGAGCGCTTTCACTGCTGATTGGCTGTTACCCGTCGTGGCTCTGCGTGTAACCAGAGCGGGTAACCAATCAGATGGTGCTGCGCTTGGGACAATGCTGGAGACCGCGTAGTGACGGCAGCCAGAGAGGCGCGGCTGCATCCGAGCCAAAATAACCCCGTTTTAAATTGATCTCTTATCGGCCGTCGGATCAACAAAAAAAAGGCTGATGCCGATATGCGGCAAATTGCCGAATATCAGCGCAGATAATTGGCCCGGCCGATATCGGTCAATCCCTAGTTCGGGTTAAGGGGGTTAAGGTGGTTAGCGGTCAGGGTAAAGGGGGCTAGGGTACCTCTGGTTCGCTGTAGTGGTAGAAGCAGGAGTAGTAGAGGGTGGTGATGAGGGGCATGTTGAGGATGGAAGCCTTTCTGGGGAACCTCTTGAAGACGTCCGACTGCCCGGTCCTCTCCACCTGCTTATCGTTCTCCTAGGTCACCCGGGGGGACGGTCAGACAGGTTTGACCAGGGGTCGAGGATTCACGGTGAATGCATCACACGTCAGCGGTGGGTCATTACGCGGGTTCACATGCACACCAGAGTGAGTCAGAGCTAGGCTTCAAACTTCAGCCCTCCACCGCGGACGCAAGCTTCTTCTCACCACTTTCCCTCATTAAAAGGAGATGTCCTTCTTAAAAGGGGTCATGTAATGCTTTTTTCAACGTTTCCTTTTAGGTTATATGACGTATGTATACATGTTTCTGCTAAGCTAGAAAATGTGACCAAAAAAATCCCAAGAAAGGGTTAGTGCAGAAGTCAAGCCTCCAAGCCAGCCACAATGGTGGGGGGGGGGGGGGGGACCAACGTTGTCATTGTGATTGGGGGGGACCAATCACAGCAGACTGGGCTACTCGGGAGGGGGGGCCTTACGACATGATACAAATCAGAACGACTCTGAAAGATGATGAAATTGGTTTTCTCAGAAATGAACAGTGTGAGCATAATAAGGGCGAGTTTGCAGTTTACAAAAGGAGCGATTAGTGCACGTGCTCTTTTGCGGAGCGCCCAGAACAGCGGGTTGACACAGAGCTGGAGCCTTTCCAGGGGAAGCACGGGGTGCAGAGCAGAGCTCACCTCTATGATGATCTGTCTCTCCAGGAGCGTGTAGTGGTCCTGGACGTGGACTCCGTCCTCTGGAGAGAAGGGCAGGCTGTGGGCAGGTCCAGACAAAGACACGCTTATTTACGCGGTACCCTTCATGCATACATGCCACTGGGAACCGCCCAGTACCACGTACTGGGGGTGGACAAACATTCAGTTCCCTCTTCCGTGCTTGGATTTTTTTTAACTACTACATGTGAATCTGGCGGTTCTGCAGTCACCCTCGTCGGTTTACAAATACATGTTTCGAGAACGTCCTGCTGGCCTAGTTTCACCACAAGCAAGTTTTCACACGACTTATTTATTGTTGGAAACAAAAAAAAATCCAGATGCAAATCTGTCGAAACCGATGCGCTCTATTGAGCCTGGGCGGTGTCGGGGTATAACAGTAAACCAGGGTATTTAGAAACATAGAAAGGTATGATCAATACTGTCAAAAATACAGACGCTCCACTTTTCTCTCCCACATCTTAGGAAAACCTTTCTATTGTGTATCTTGGCCAAGTTTTGAAGCAGGATATATAATGAAATAATCCAAAATATAGTCTTTGCCGTTGCATTGTTATTCATACTGAAACAGGTTCCATTGCGTCTTTCCAGGGAAGAATGTGGACCCATTACAAAACTGAAAAGGACATTCAGCAGAAATAAGCAGCTGTGGTGGTGCATCATAATAAGTGCCCATCTCAGCAGCAGCTCAGCGTTTAGGTTCTTACTTTCTTATGATTGTGAAAGGAATGGGGTACTTTCCAGTCAAATCTGGTGAAATGTAAACGCTGCATTAATCACAGCAGAGGCAGCGCAACGTACCCGAGGCAGGTCTTGAGGAAGTCTCTGCGCTTGTTTTCATCCGTGATGGTCAGGTGATGTTTATACTGCAGCAGCTACACACCACGAGACACACACACACACACACACACACACCTTCTACCCATCATGCACCACCTACCAACACTTCTCACATACTTTTAATATGAAGTATAAAAGAAAGGTTTAGGTTGAAGAAAGTTTTAGCAACGTAGCAACGATAGAGTAGAGGACGTACTACAATATTAATACTTGAGGTAGTATAAAGGTTGACCGTATTATAGTCGTGACAGCAGAGGTAGTATAACAGAAGTAAAATTAGAAGTAGTATAATAAGATAGTGGTACAGTACATACCGCCTCATCCTCAGCCCGGCCCAAAGCCCTGTAGGAGAATAAACAGGGGATGCTTTAAGATATAATAAGATATATTATAATAACATAGTACAACATAATAACTCCTCATCTTAACAAGCCCACACATATATATATAGCCCTACATATATATATATATATCAATTAATAATCACTAATAATGCCAGACAATAAACTAATAATAATATTAGTAGTAATATTACACACAATAATGAAGATGCAACATTTTGAGGATAAGGGTTAGGACATAAGGGAAGGGTTGTGTTTAGGGATGCACCGAAATGAAAATTCTTGAAAATTCTTGGCCGAAACCGAAAACCGAAAATGAGGAAACGAAGGCCGAAAACCGAAACACCGAAATAAATTATGCCAATTATTAGTACCATTTAGGGTTGCTTTTTTTGTTTTATTGTTTTATATACTATGTATACACTGTGTGTGTGTGTGCGTATATATATATATATATATATATATATATATATATATATATATATATATATATATACACACACATATATATATATATACACATATATATATATATATATATATATATATATATATATATATATATATATATATATATACACACACACACGCACACAGACCTAATAGATAGGCTACCTAATATTGCGTTGGAAACGCGCAAGACTGGTAACCATAGCAACGCTGGTAAAACAAACCCCAAGAAGCCCAACACACACGACACGCACACAGACCTAATAGATAGGCTACCTAATATTGCGTTGGAACGCGCAAGACTGGTAACCATAGCAACGCTGGTAAACAAACCCCAAGAAGCCCAACCCCCACGAGAGCTCCCCGCGCTACGGCCATCGTTATACAATTATATTATATACTATTATATATAGAACGTTATAAGAAAGACGCTGTCACCGAGAAGTGGCGCGCTGACAGACGTTGTCACCGAGTGTGAGAGGAGAGTTGACGGAGAAGATGGCGGTTGACCCAGTTTCCGCGGCAACCCTAGTGCCATTGCATTTATGGCTATGACTGTGTACTAATTCATTAAAATCAAGGCATTCCAATTTTGGCAAATCGTTATACGTCAGTCTTTCTCAGAAACATTGAAAAACGTCCACACCGCAGACATATTGGCGCTTATCCAGACAAGCGTGGGCTGGCCGCGCTTTTTGTTTGCGTCATCACAAATTTCTGTTTCGGCCGTGTTGTTTCGGTGAAAAAAGTTTTTCGGGCCGAAACCGAAAATGTGCTTTTGGGCCATTTTCGGCCGAAAATTTTCGGTGCCCGAAAATTCGGTGCATCCCTAGTTGTGTTAATGTATGACGCAGGATAGGGTTATGGGTTATGAGTTGACTTCTGACCTGAAGAGGTCCAGTAGGACCTTCTGCTCCCCGCTCTCCTTTAGGTAGTGGATGTAGTGGCGCAGGGCTGTCTCCCTGGCAACCAGCTCTCGGAACAGAACCTCTACACAGGCCGGGGAGCAGGGCAGAGGAAAAGACCAGCCGCTCTACAGAGTTAACAGAGTGGACACTAGGACCTGGGGTGGTGAACCATCAGATCCAGTGAACTACGCTACTTTAACAATCACAATGACAATTTAACTAATTGTGTGGTCGACTGGTAAGACTGGAGCCTGGAGGAAACATACCTTTACACAAAGATCTCTTCAAATAGATTAATATCTGAAATAGAGAGAACATTTTGAGTTAATGAAATCAAAAAGATGAGGATGAGGATGATGATGATGATGATGATGATGATGATGATGATGATGATGATGGAAATGAGGAAGACCCACAGCTGTGATGATGTTCCCGTCGTGCCCCTCGACAGCTTTGTCCAACAGGAGCATCTTGTCCTGCAGCGACTGGAACCGTTCCAGAGAAACCACCTGCACAATGAACACAACACAACAGGCATAGTGAACAATACCTGGGTGACTGGCAGATGCTGCCTGCGTTTTATACCCCACCTGTCGCGTTTTCAACTCCACGACACTGGCCCGGTTTGGCATGGGGGGCTGGGATTCCCATTTACTACCTTGCAGAAGGTTGATCTTCGCGGAGGTACGGTACGGTAAAGAACGCTTAAACGGGTAGCGGTAACGCAAATCAGCGCGGCACGGTCCGGCAAAAAAAGTGCCAATGTAAAACCAACAAGGTTCTAACCTCCCTCTAGCTAATCTGCCAGACTAGTGTCCGCTTCAGGTTCTTCTGCATACACGCATGCAGGCTGTACAGTATAGCCTTCTTCATCCTTAAACCTGGAGAGGTATTCCTACCTTTCCCTGTTGCATTTTCAGGATGGTCTCTTGAGGGGACCAGTTACTGATGTAGTCCTGCCAAGGGTACGAGTAAAATCACTTTTAGTGGAAATACTTTGAAGTACACCGTTCTTCATGACCAAGCTTAGAAGATACTAACCTTGTATTCACATTTTGGTTTCCGTAGCTCTGGTGCGTAATGTCTGGCAGGTGTGTCGCTGAACGCTACAGGATCACAAATCATCCGGTTAGTTAGTAGAACCTTCTAGAATCTGGTCTTTAGAAGCTTCTGCACCAGCACATGGACTGAGCTGGAAGGATACCAGAAATATGTCCAGTAAGACTATTACACACATACTTAAATCACTTTTCACTCTTTAAGTGTGTTTGATGAAAAGATTCATGATAGATTCATCGACATTCAAGACTACCGCACACATTACTGGCGACATACAGGTTCAATTCTAACCTGCAGCGCTTTGCTATATGTCATTCCATCTCTTAATCAACCCAATGTCGTCAGTCTTTCCTCTCATGGCCACAAAGACCATGAGAACCTATTTAAAAACTGATGATTTACTCACAATCACTAGAGGACAGGATGCCGCCTACTTTGGTCTTTCCTGAAGAGCAGAGAGAGAGATTGTGTTGTGGACAAAGAACAAAAGAAATGACTCAAAACAAGAGAGTCATGCCTTTAAAGATTCTACAGGTTTAGGGTTAGGGTATAATGCAGTTTACTGTACTGCGCTGTACCTTTGAAGAGGGAGCTGAGGGAATATACAGAGTTATTCTTGGGTAGGGAAGGCGAAGCACTGATCTTGGGGAAGCCAAGCTCTCTGCTGTCCCCTGCTGGCCGGAGTTTGGACGCTGTCTCCTTCACGGACCAGGAGATACCTGGAGATAACAGTAGCAGAAACATGGCCAATCAGTGTCCATTCATTTACCTGTTCCCTATATGGTGCAATAGGGCGTCAACATTGTGCAGTGTAATTTCAGGGACAAATCTGGTTCCCTATTCGACAGAACAATTTGTACACACATCATCATTGGATAGACTTACAACCAATAAAAGCAAAAAGTGAGCCATCAGTGGCACTCATCTTAATTCCTTAATGGCGCTCCCATAGGGAACCACCCCCCGTAGGGTAAAGTCATCATATCAAACCAGTCCCATATTAGATGGAACGGTTGTGATTGTCCCAAACCGACCGGGACAACTGGAAATCTGTCTGACCGGAGGGAGGCCATACTCATATGCCATGGCAAATAAAACATGAGCTGGCAGATTCTTCTGGTTCCCAGGCTAGGTTAGTTAGTGGACTATATAGTGTTCAGTGTAGTGAATAAGAATGAGGGAAATAGCAAACGACTTCGGACACGGCCTTTATCACATTTCAGCTTCCCCACTAAAAACTGAAAAAAACCTGAAGGCTTCTTACTTCCGACTGGCTCTCCGCTCCAGCTGACCTTCTCCACGTCATCGTCATCATCGTCTTCATCGGCTAGGGCGGAAATGCTGTTCACAGCCTTTTTGGACTCTTTTAGCTGCCGTCACAAAACAATGAAATGTTCATGGTTTCAAGCTTATGTATGTGTGTGTACATTTGTTTAGTGTGGCAGGTCTCATCATTTATTACCCGTGTATAATCGTCATCCTCCTCGTCGAAGGTGAAAGCTAGCGTAAACTTGCTGCTGTTCCAGTAATCATCTTCGTCTGCTTTAGCCCTCGACATCTGAAATCAAGACAGCAGTCTTCTGCTTATTCATGATACAGTACATCCCCTAGATCAATCTGGACTGCATGGACATCTAAACAAAGGGTGCATGTGTAGCTATGCATGTATTCGTTACTATTAGTTATACCTCATACACAAGGAAATCACACCCCGAATAAATTAGTCTGTTTATGTCTTTGAAAGGTACAAGTAAACATGTCAGATTGCTAACACGGATATGGAACAGGAACTACCTTATGTCGTGCAGATAATCGAATATAAATTGGACCTACGAGACGCGTACAATGAAAATAGATTTGCTGAACTTTGAATGTCAGTAGATAATGTCGTCAATAACATGACATACGGAGGAGAATGAAGAAGAATCAAGATCCAGCAGTTTACCTTTTGCAGCTTCAGAACGCGCAGTGCGTTCTGGGGGATGTAGTCATCGCGTCGTTACCGCAATACGATGACGGGAAGACAAGAAGGACAACTTTGCCATAAATTAGATATTTACTCAGGCTCATAGTCAACGAAACAGTTCAAGAACTATTTAACGTAACAGGCAGCTTTGGAAAAGCAAAAAAACAAGCCATGCTTAAAAATCCATATATTTGCCTTGATGTTTGAATAATTAAAATTCTGTGTATCCTTTTGAGTTTGTATGTTTATTGTACATTAAGGAGGGGCGGGGGGCAGCTGTCGGCGCCGGTGACGCGCAGTGCGGCCGGTGACGCGCAGTGCTGCATGCAAGAGGAGGCGAGAGGATCAGAAATATAAATGACGCGCTGACGATAAATGGAATAACTCATTTTTTTTGTCAACATACTTTCACCATTGAAAGAACCTTTCATACCTTTGGGCAGAGGCTACGGATAATTATAAGGATTATTGTATTATTATAAGACGACCCTGCCTTACTGGAAACAATTCCTGTGCACTGTTCCAAAGAAGTGCTGGGATACTTGATCTATTGTTTTCTCTTATTATTTTTATATTTTTGCCAGTGTTTTTTTTGAACCAGTGAAACTTTGGTGCGGCCATGGCCAAGTGGGGAGAAGGGGACCCCCGCTGGATAGTAGAGGAGCGGTCCGACGCGACCAACGTCAATAACTGGCATTGGTGAGTGGAAAACTAAAGGATGTGGGAATACTTGAGTCTACGACGTTCACATCGTAGAGAAAACAACTTAACGTAACAACACTTTATAGTGTGCTATCACCTGCTGGAAGGTGCTGCTGTTTGGTTGGTTTTAAACGCCTAGACGTCGTACTAGGCGTCAGTACCTCCTGAATATACTGATTAGATTGCTGCATGGTAAAACCTTTTAAAGTTGTGTCTAGTTCTTATGTTCCGTTAGCTGACTTTGTTCTAGCCTTGCTTAGCGAAGACGGGGTTCTGGCCGGCTGGTGGTCGTAGTAGAACAGAAGGATCCAGAAGGTTATTTTAGGAGCGCAGCTTGGTAAGCACATGCAGAGATATTTATATCTGAGTCTGTGGGGTCCAACTCTGCCCGCTGTGTTTGCGCGCGTGTCTACATTGTGTGCACGCGTAAGTAGACCATGTCTGTGTGTGTGTGTGTGTGTGTGTGTGTGTGTGTGTGTGTGTGTGTGTGTGTGTGTGTGTGTGTGTGTGTGTGTGTGTGTGTGTGTGTGTGTGTGTGTGTGTGTGTCTGTGTCTGTGTCTGTCTGTGTGTGTTTATGTGCTTGCGTGTATATGTACATGTGTTTGTGTGTATGTATTTCTGTGTGTATATAATATGTTTTTTGGTATGTATAAATATGTTGTGTTTGTGTATATAGGTTGATGGCTTCATATGTGTGTGTGTGTGTGTGTGTGTGTGTGTGTGTGTGTGTGTGTGTGTGTGTGTGTGTGTGTGTGTGTGTGTGTGTGTGTGTGTGTGTGTGTGTTTCCCCCCCCAGGACGGAGCGCGATGTGACGGCCTGGTCCACAGACAAACTGACCCAGCTCCTGGTGGGCTGTCGGGTGGAGCGGGACGGGGCCAGCTGTCGGCTGACGGATGTCACCAAGCTGGAGGGAGAGGCCTCCATCAACAACCGCAAAGGGAAACTCATCTTCTTCTACGAGTGGGTGATCAAAGCCTCCTGGATGGGTGAGTCACCTGGTTCCGTGAGTCGTCTGGCTTGGTTACCTACCTGGTTATGTCTTCACCTGCCTCGGTACCCTCCCCGACTGGATAGGCCTAAAGTTACACTTACAGGTGCAAGTGGTTATTTAGCCGATGCTTTCATCCTGAGCGATCTTTAACAAATGGGGTTGAGGGTCACAAATCAGTACTCCACCTTTAAAGTCTTATAGAGTTAAAGTGAAACTACATTACGCATGTAATTAGTTTTTTAAATCAACAACTTAAACAGGAAGGACTGTTATGAATATAGTTATAGCAGCAGTGTCTGAGCAGGCATCTCACTGCATGTTTGCCCCCCCGTGTTGCAGGAACTACCGCCATCGGTATCAAGTACAAAGGAACGCTGGAGGTGGCAAACCTCTCTGATGAGAACGACATGGATGACCTGGACGTAAGCCTCCTCACACTGACTTCTAGACACTAGGAACGTTCAAGCACTTAGAGTCATCAGGATACCAGTGGGCTGTAGTTGAGTGCTTCCATAGGTGGGGTAGGTATGAGGTCTTGGGTTAGTCAAGTGTTACAGATAAAAATTGTGTAGTCATTACTGCACACTTTATAATTATACATTACATATATTTTTGTTATATCCTTATACAGCTTTATTTAGTATCTCCTTTCTTTCATTGCACCAACGACTCAGAAAAATACCTTACCTGGCAGTACATGTGTTTTTGTGACTGTGTGTTTGGCATTGTTTGTTTGTGACTGTGTGTTTTCGACTGTGTGTTTGTGATTGTTTGTTTGTGACTGTGGTTTGTGACTGTGTGTCTGTGATTGTTTGTTTGTGACTGTGTTTGTGACTGTGGTTTGTGACTGTGTGTTTGTCATTGTTTGTTTGTGACTGTGGTTTGTGACTGTGTGTTTTCGACTGTGTGTTTGTGATTGTTTGTTTGTGGCTGTGGTTTGTGACTGTGTTTGTGATTGTTTGTGGCTGTGGTTTGTGACTGTGTCTGTGATTGTTTGTTTGTGACTGTGGTTTGTGACTGTGTCTGTGATTGTTTGTTTGTGATTGTTTGTTTGTGACTGTGTGTTTGTGATTGTTTGTTTGTGACTGTGGTTTGCGACTGTGTGTTTGTGATTGTTTGTTTCTGACTGTGGTTTGTGACTGTGTGGTTTGTGGCTGTAGATCTCAGTGAGTCTGTGTAAAGACGAACCGGTCACGCCTCTCCTCGGGCTGATGCAGAAGGAGGGGGTGGAGAGGGTCCGCAAAGCTCTGGGAGAATACGTGACCCTCCTCAAATCAGGTGAGCCTCTAGATAAACACCTAGATGGTTTAGATACACACCAGCGTCTAGAATAGGTTCCCAGCACTTTTTGGCCTCACCGCATCTTCAGGTCTCCGGTTTGTTTTCACCCAACCAATCTGCCAATAATATGGACATACCTGTAACCACCGTTCCATTAATCAACCACAGTCTAGAAGGTCCGGTAGTGGATTTAGGGATTGATACTCAGGTCCATCTGGGGATGTTCCTGAAGGGGCACTAGCATTAGTTGACCCGTTGGTGTCTGTGCTCCAGCCTTCTCTCATGGGATGATTCTTCCTACGGTGAGCGGACCCAGCCAGCCTCCCCCAGCGCCTGCACCCAAGCAGGTCACCACCAGCAGAACTCAGGTAGGAGATGAACCCCCTCCTCTCTATTCTAATGGCTAGATTCTTACTGACAGAAACGCTTCTGACAGTCTTACCGCTGGAACACAACTTACTGTCACAAGCCTGAGGGGATGCAGGGTGGATGTAGAGGTTTTGTTTGTGTTTAATAGCGACAGTTGCATGGATGGTTTCTACATTAGTGCTTCTGAGCGCTGTCTGGTGACGGCAGGATGTGTCGTACCAATGAACATATACGTGAAGATCTTCATCTAGTTGGTTACATATGAACCGAAGAATGCAGAAGGAAAGACGAAAAGTGTCGCCAGTGGATATTCAACGCAGGAGTATCTTTGGCCTTTTCTAACTATCAGATACAGTATCACTGAGTGGTGTCTTTGTTGCTCCACAGATCTCCACCAGTGTGCCGGCCAAAGCTGGGCCCAAGGACCCCCAGCAGGGGAGCAACAGTACTGCAGGGGTCAGGATCGCCACCTGCAGCTTCGGTCTGAAGGAGACGTTCCTCACGTCTCCTGATGAATTGTACCGCACCTTCATCAACCAGGAGGTGAGAACATCACCGCCCTGGTTACTCAGCATGATATCATTAACAATACCTATGCCTGTACACTTTCAGCCATTATATCCTACAACCAGCCTCTGTGCTGAGCTTGATACATCAGAATGCATCATGCAAGTTTTTTATATACCATAACCTAGGGTACTGGAGACTCAGTTTTACCACGTCTATCTTGAGAAACGCTGTGGCAGTTCCAAACACAAAAATGTCTCCAAACAATAACAAATAACTTCATGATTAATTACTAAATAATGACCAGAAGGGCAAAACTACAAACACAATTATGAGATGTGATGAGGTGAGGTGGTTTTCAGTGGTGTGTTTCATTAAATTGTACTGTAAACAACTTAGGCCCTGGTGGGATATAACAATAAACCTTAAGGCCAGGTGCATTGTTTATAGGGTTTGACCCCTCATAAGAAGGTTTTGGGTTTCAACCCCGCTGTCCACATTCCAAGGGTAGGCCTCGTAGAGTAAGATGCTCCATAACCCCTTCCTGCTCCTGAATGACATGCAGCTGAAATCACTGTATACCGCTGAAGGTAAAAGCTTCTGCTGTGTGATGTGTAGGGAAACTCATCTTCTTCTACAAGTGGAAGGTTAGAGCCGGACCCTAACCTGTGGCCCCGGTGCAGTTTGTGCAGGTCTTCACCCATGCAGCGGCCCAGGTGGACGGCTGTCGAGGAGGAAAGTTCCAGATGTTGGACGGGAACGTGAACGGAGAGTTTTCTGAGCTGGTGAGAACCTGAATGTTAACAGCACGGACCTTTTAAGAAGTGCTAGGGCTGGTTACGGTACTCACAACTAGATGGTTCTTCAACAGATTCCAGATGAAAAGATTGTCATGAGATGGAGATTCAAGACCTGGCCAAGTGGTATGTGTACACACACACACGCACGCACGCACGCACGCACGCGCGCACACACACACACACACACACACACACACACACACGCACACGCACACGCACACGCACATCCATCTCAGCTTTCTCAGAAGGAATTCTATGTTTTTCATTGTTGGAGCCTAAAAATAACATCATTACATCATCTCATTATTACATGGTATTAAATTCTATATCATCCCAATATTATTACATTAAACTGATATTGCAAATTCCTCCTTTGGGATGAATAGAATATCTCTCGAGTTGCAAGAGGAAAATAGTTTGTAATTACTGTGCTATTAGCTTATACACCTGCAACAGACGCCTTGTGGTTCTGTGGATTGAGCTGTTGTTGTTGTGTTTGTGCAGAGCACTACGCCGCCATCACTCTGCGTCTGAAGAGCGTGGGGGACGAGACGGAGCTCAGCCTGGACTGTAGGGGCGTCCCCTCTGGGGAGGAGGAGCGGACCAAGGAGGGGTGGAAGAGATACTACTTTAAAGCCATCAAACAGACCTTCGGCTATGGAGCCACACCCTACTGATGATCCTGGGGCCCAACAGACTCTCTCTTGATGTACTACGGTACTGACACTAGGACACCAGACACACAGTGTACCAGCACGCTACTGAAACCACAGACAGCCTACTGTCCGGACACAATAGCACCGTCAAAACACCACACTAAATGGACAAACCCCTGGAGCTCTATTGACAACAGGTACTTATAATATATTGACACTCTATTGACCAGCAACCCTATCAGCACTACGGACGGCAGGGAATATTTGGATAAGCAAGTCATATTTAACTGGTCAGGTTTTACTAGTGAGATAGCCTTACTGTCCCACTAGTGTGTGACATAATGTACAACCCCAATTCCACTGAAGTTGGGACGTTATGTAAAACATAAATAAAAACAGAATACAATGATTTTCAAATCCTTCTCAACCTATATTAAATTGTATACACTACCAAGACAAGATATTGAATGTTCAAACTGATACATTTTGTTGTTTTTTTGCAAATATTAACATTTTAGAATTTGAGGCCTGCTACATGTTCCAAAAAGCTGGGACAGGTGAGGAATGCTCACCATTCCACAGGTGAACAGGTTAATTTGAATCAGGTCGGTGTCATGATTTGGTATAAAGGAAGCACCGTCTTACTTACGTCTGTACACTGAGAATAGTCAAGACTAGGGTTATGATGTGTGCTCTTCAAATACCCACGGAACAAGAATGTGAAATGGGAGCCATAGTTAAGGGGTTCCCAAAGCTTTTGATGCAGTGAACCATCTGGGGTGTAGTTAGTTTTGGACCAGGACCTGCAAGACATTGTGTGGAATAAAACCAGACAACAAAACATTCTCCTCACGGTGTTAGAGGTGTCCATCTGGTCTACTTTGCCTTCAACAAATTCATCCTCTACAGCAGCAGAGATTTTAGACCCCATTTAGTGGGGCAGAAATCCCCCACATCCTGGATGTCCCCGATCCCCCCAGTGAGTAGCCTGCATGATGAACCATTGCCGATGTGACTAAATGTAGACCTTATTTTGGGCTTAATCCCCTAAAGATCAAATCCTACTCTAGATGAGTGGGGTTGCAGTTGCATGCATTTCAAGTTAACTCATTTAAATGAAGACTGATTGATTCTCTGACCCGTTTGTCGGCCTGTGTTTAGAGAAAAGAGACAGGAGCCCTGTATAGAGTAATGCCCATTTAATGCACGACAACGGACATGAGGGCCTAAGATCATCTGACGTTACAAAGGAGGCGGGGTCAGAGACGGCTGGGAAGATTTGCCCTGATGACAAAGATAAATCACATTGCATGTATTCGTCCATTATTACCTTCAGAGAAGATTTGGTCCAGTGTTAATGACCCTTTAAGGTTGGGACACTTTGGGAATGTTAAATCAATTCTAAACCAGGAGAAAGATGTGCTTTCATGTCTGTTGGTTGAGGGTAGAACGCTGCAAATATTACATCAGTGCACAGTATAGTACTGTAAACCAATGTGCATTAAAATAAATTACACGTTTGCATATTTAAAAATAATCTTCTTACATAAGAGAAGTACATAACATTTCAAAACAATATGTAGTTCATAATATTATCAGTACTTGAAGAATATACACAATATACACAAAGTAGGAGTTCTTATGAAACAAGCAGCTGCCTTAAAAAACATACATACATTTAAAAGCACAATAAAAACATCAAAAACAACATTCAAAGTCCACTTGTCAACAGTCTGTGATGGAATGGAGGAGTGTGTGTGGAGGTTGGCTCTGGTTGACCCAGGCCAGCAGCCAATCAGAATCAAGGGAAACCAGCCGCTGCTTCGCTACGAAGTGCTGACCTAGAATGGACGGGTCCTGGGGTCAGAGGTCAGGAGAGTTGGGTTCAGAAGAACTCCTCCTCCTCCTCCGTGTCACAGCCGTACTCTGAAAGACAGACAGACAGATGTTGTTGTCACATATGTTGAAGCTGCAGATTATTATTTTATTATTATTATTATGGTATCAATAGACTGAGTTCTGCGCACCGTTTCCCGCCATCAGCTGCATAACGCTGACACAAGGCTCCGCCTCCTCGTCCTCCAAGGGCTCCAGAGGGGGTGTGGCTTCACGGGCGGTTGAGGCTTCCCGGGGAGGCGTGGCTAGCTGTGGAGGGGTAGCTCGTCTTGGAGGTGTGTCTGATGTTTGGGGCGTGTCCGGAGGGAGCGGGGTGGATGGGGTGGGCGGAGCCGGTGGCCCAGGAGCCGTTGGCCGGTTAACCTGGAGGTGTGGTGGAGGAGGAGGAGGAGGGGGGGGTGGAGAAATCAGAGAGGTGGTTGTAGTCTTTTGGCTGCAGTGAGTCGTAGACAACTAGCTGCCGTAAGTAAGCAACACTAGCCCACCTGGGACAGTGTCTCTCTTCTTCTTTGGTATGGACGACACTAACGGACGGAGTCTGGGGAGAAGGAACACATTTAAGTTGCACCTTTTATCGTTGCGAAGGTCAGTTGAGATCTTCCTTCTGACCGCACCATCGACCAATCATGCTGTCCTTCTGTTCCAGCCTGAGACCCACGATCCTGCCGTACTGCTCCCTTAATGCGCTGCTCTGCTGTCCCTACCGTTTGCCCATGATGCTGGCCGTGGCGGCCAGGCTGTCGGCCTTGCGGTTGGGTTTCTTGCGGCGGGGCGGTCGGGGCCGCCCGGCGGAGGTGCTGGAGGAGGGGGACTCTGAGGGGGGCGGGCTGCTGGGTCCACTGCCCCCCTGGTTCAGGTCCCTCAGGACCTCGTAGTTGATCTTGGTGGAGATCCTTTTCTGCTCCAGCATCTTCTCTATGGCCTCGCCCGCCGTGGACGCCTGGATGGGAGCGCGCTTCTTACTCCTCTTCACCTGAAGACACATGACAACATAATGGAACAACACAACACAACACAACATCTTCACCTGAAGAGACACAACATGACAATATAATGGAACAACACAACACAACATCTTCACCTGAAGAGATATAACACAACATGATATAATGGAAGAACCCAACACAACGTAACTCACTATTTCCCCGAGACACACACACGTACCTTATAGGTTCCCAGCTCCTTTTCTTTGATTATTCGTTAATTCCTTTTCTAAAAACAGAGGAGGAAGGCTTAGTGTCTTGTGTTTAGGAAAGGGAGTAGACTGTAGACTATTAAGATGCAGTTGGAGATACATCTGTCAGCGCTGGTGACCTCTGACCTTTCTGCTCCTTCAGGTAGTCCTCGTTCTGTTTCATCCACAGCTCCGTCTTGGTCTCCACCTCGCGCTCGTTCAGGATGTACTGCGGGAAAAGAAACACACATCACATGCTAGACATATATAACATACTAAATACACAACTGTAACACATGTAGGGTCACAGCTATCATGCTAAAAACACAACCATCAAACAAAGACAAACTTAACATATTAAATACACAACCATCACATAAATACAAACTTATATTAAATACACAACCCTCACATACAATCACAGCATAGGGCACCATTCGAACACTAACACATAATAACAACCGTTATAGGTTCTTGATTCTCTGCTTATGAACGTCATATGTTATGGACGGTGACATAAGTAGTAATAGAATGTTTAACACAGGTACAGACCTTCTCTATCTCCTGGTCATCGATGCCTTCCAGGTCCAGCTCCCCACTCTCTGACTGGGCATCTGCCAACAAAACTGGAGTCAAGGGGGGATCTCAATAACACACACACAAACACACACACACACACACACACACACACACACACACACACACACACACACACACACACACACACACACACACACACACACACACACACACACACACACACACACACACACACACACACAGTGTATGTGTTGTGTGTGTCTCCGTGCTCGAGAGAAGCCCCAGAGAGGGGGTGCCAGTCTTACCCTCCGGCGCCTCCGGGGTGACGTGGACGGGGCGCCCGAGGCCCAGGATGGAGCTCAGCGACTGGGAGCACGGCCGGCACCCCGGCAGGCCCCCCGACGGCCTGGTCCCCGGCACCCCCTCCACCTCCTCCAGCACCTGACACAGGAAGTCCTGGGTGAGCTGCTGGGCAGCCACCTGCAGCTCCATGTC
Source organism: Melanogrammus aeglefinus (assembly GCA_900291075.1). Lineage (NCBI taxonomy): Eukaryota > Metazoa > Chordata > Actinopteri > Gadiformes > Gadidae > Melanogrammus > Melanogrammus aeglefinus. The sequence continues at coordinate 109,507 of OLKM01000402.1, read as the reverse complement.
CTCGCCCTCGGGCCGGTCTAAGGCCAGGCCCAGCTTCTCCTCCTCCTCCTGCTGCTGCTCCTCCTCCTCCTCCTCCACCTCCTCCTCGTCTGGGACCTCTGCAGGGAGAGGGGCTGTTAGAGGGTGTTCCTCTGGAACCCCTCGGGTCTGGGGCCAGCGTTGCCAGATGTGACCAAAAGTTCCCTGTCCCAATCTGGCACCACTGGCTGCAGCCCCAATCTGGCCCAATCTGGCAACACGGCCCGGACCCAACCCTGGGTCTGGAGGGGTCGGGATCTACACGCCTGCTGGGCTCGGGACCAACAGCCTATGGGTTTGGATGGATAGAAGTTTAACTACAACGGTACTGGTTTTAGAAGGACAATCCTGCTGGGTTAATAATGAGCCATCTGGGTGATGAGGACTTATAAGGGGGTTAGGACTGTGCTCTATAGGCTGTGTGTGCCTCGGGGGGCGTCAGGGACCTGTGTGCTTGGCGAAGGCGCTGTACATCCCCCGGAGCTTGGGCATGCTGTTGGCTAGCTCCGTCTCAATCTCGTCCCGGTAGCCGCTGATCTCCCCTGGAGGAAAGGGGGACACACCGCGACATTTACATCAACGCCCTTTAGCAGATGCTTTTCCCCAGAGCCCCTTACGAGCTGAGACTGAGAACAATCAAAGCATTGAAATGAAGTGGTGTGTGTGTGTATGTGTATGTGTGTATGTGTGTGTGTGTGTGTGTGTGTTAAAATACAGGTTAGAAATATGACACACCTTCAACTTCATTCAGCTTCTTAGCCAACTCATGCTCCAACTGTAGAGAGAGAAGGAAAGAAATAAAGAGCGGCAGACAAAGAGAGAGACAGACAGACAGACATACATACAGACAGACAAAGAAAGACAGAGAGACAGAGAGAGAGACAGGTGAAGGGGTGAGGACCAGTTTAGTGGAACTCTTCTAAAAGTAGATACTTAGTCAGTAAGGAGTAGGTAGGGAACAGGAGACATCTTGCTCAAGGGAACTACAGGTAACTGCAGACATGGAGGTTGAAACCAAGAACCATTGTGTGGCCGGGAGTCTGACCCCCTCACCGCCGGTCTATCCTGCCCCCATGAGGGCCAGGTGGACAGACCCACCTGCTGGATCTTGGTCTTGTGTTGACCGGCAATGAAGGACGGAGGGTCGCACTCCTGCTCCAGATCCACGCGCATGAACTCATCGATGGTCAGGTGACTGGTGGGCGTGTCCTCGAACTCGGTGAGTCTGACAGGAGAGTGAGAACAGAGTCACGCTGGGCTAGGAGGGTCGGTCTACAGCGTGAACAGGAATCAACAGATCGTAGCCCTTTTTAAACATGCAGGGGTTTTTATTTTTAGGGTAGCACATATTTGGCTCAAAACTCTTACCTCTTCCTCAGAGTCGCCTGGCACACCTTCACCACACCGATCACCTCCTTCACCGTACGCCGGAAGTCATGCATCCGTGCGGCGACCAGGAGAGCTGAGGAGGAGGAGGAGGGAGGAGTGAAAGGAGTGGAGGAAGATAGAGAGAGGACGAGAGGGGAAAGGAGATGAGATGGGGAAGAAGGGAGATGGAGGGCCAAAGGTGAGGTGAGGAAAAAGGTGTAGAAAACAAGGTAGGGGAAGTGGAAAGGAGCTTATGATGAGCCTTAACATTTGTACTCTTTGGTGGGTTACCTGCTCCGCACAGGCCGGAGGGCCGGCGCCCAGTGTGCATCCAGTCCCTCTTCATCCTCTGGAGCAGCCTGAGGGCCGTCATGGACACCTGGTGGGTCTTCTCCCCAAACTCCAGCATGTGGGCGAAGCGCGGGATGTAAAGACAGGGGTCTGTAGAGAGAGGGGAGGGGGCGGTCACAACCTGCCCTCCTCTGCACTGTAACACACCAACCCTGTGTTTACATTACACTGGGGTCACCCACGATAAGACATGTATGCACTCACGATATGTAAGACACTTTGGATGGAAGCTTCCATGGCACCCAAAGAGATAATTGTTTTGCAAATATATTAGTTATAAAATCATTCCATGTGGGTGTCTGCCTTGAAACCCACATTTGTGGGTGTCAAGTAGGAGTACAAGCCAATGATATACTCATAATATGGGATAATATACATATTTGAATGATATTATTTTGCGTGACATACAAACTGAAACACAAACTTAGTGTTTCTCACAAAAGCCATTTCTGCGGGCCTTTTGAGTGAGCAGCCCCTGGCGGCCGGTCAAGGAACTGGACCGGGGGAGCCAGCAGTAAACCCCGCCCTCCTGCTGCTCGCTGCGACTGGCTTTAACATGGCTGCCTGATAACTAAACATCAATGTTTCATCCTGTGACAATCAACTCGTCTGCGCCGTGTTAAGGTAAGAATACACCGATATTAAAATATACCATATCATGTTTCAATCAAATGTGGAAATGATTGGTGTAAAGACCCCCAGACCTAAATTATATGATTGATGCGGAGTGTGATTAATGCCCTCTGGTTATCGACTATCTCCGACGCGTTTTTTTGCAATTGTAATGATTACGTATTAAAGATATGTAACGGTTGTGTAACTATAAAAGTTGATAATTTATTAAATGTAAGTCTGTTCTCTGGTTGTCACCGTTGAGGCCCGTAAACCATGTTGCTGCTTAGTACTGCTGGACACACGATGCAGATTAAGCGCTGTGTTCGTATCAAAAGATGACAAATACGTTTGTTTTTCCAATCACCAAGTCTCCTCTTGTCGTGCTTCAATAAGTGACTTTTAATAAGACTACTGTTTCACAACGATAAGCAATCCTGTGTTGATAGATGTGCATTTTTAGTAAACAAAACCATAAACCGAAGACGGAGCTTTGCGATTCGTTGATGTTGGACGTCTCCGTCCATCTGATTGGTCAGTCATACCTTGACAGCGCTAAACTGAGTTCAATCTACTGTATCGTTTTTGCTGACGTTCATGCTGACACTGCAATATCCTATCCTATCCAATGTCATATGTTTCAGTTAGAACACATCTCTACAGTAAATGTCTCTTTTATATATATTTCACATTGTAGTGGCTAAGGTCAGGGTGTTCATCACCCAGACCAAAGGTTGTGGGTTCAATAACCGATGTCCCTGGCCTGCCTGAAGGAATCCTAGAGCAAGATGCCCCAACACATCTGATGTTAGGGCTTCTTACTTCGAATGAAAGCTTTACAAAAATCTCAAGTATAAGAAATATATTTTCCTTAAGAGATGACGATATTTAATGTTTATTCTCTCCCTAGAGATCCTGACAAGGAGAGAGACAACCGGCCAGAATGCTCTGAGATGGTGAACTAGAGATCAAAGATGGCCGCCGAGCTGTACCCTAGCAGCCTCAACACCAGCCTCCCCAGCAGCACCGAGTCGAACAAGAAGAGCTTCATCCAGGTGTCGGAGCCTGAGTCGCTGCCCACGCCCAGCGACCCCCAGCCCAGCGCCAGCAGCACCGGCCAGCCCAGCAGCTGGCAGGCCGCCCACCCCACGCTGAGAGAAAGGTAGACCACCACATACAGACTCATCAGTGTACAGACGTTTCCAAATTGTTGATCGCACCCCATAAGTGGGCCGCTGCAAGGGGACAAATTGGGTTGCAGGATGGTCACAATTTATTATTGTCTAAAAGATATAGAATTTGACTGAATAGAGAAAGTGAAATGTTTAATCTCTCACTTTTTATTTAAAGGTCTGAATGAAATCGGATACTATTGCTTATTTCACTTTAAGTATTTGGTGCGTCTAAATGTACTGGTTAGTTACGTTATGAAGCGGGCGAGGGCCCCTGTCGTGCGTCATTTAATCAGAGCACAAGGCCTGACTGGGGATTCCTTCCTTCCTTGGCAGGAATGCCTTGATGTTTAACAGCGAGCATATGGCCGATGTTTTCTTCATCGTCGGACTACCAGGAGAATCCCAGAGAGTCCCTGCCCACAAGGTAACCAGGTGCATCGTGAATATTAGTACTACACTTGTACTACTAGGCATCATATGAAGAGTCCTCCATGTTGTTTTAATTTACCACGGGATTGTCATCTCCCTAGTGGACTGTACCAATTAGTCGGTTGATCTAACCCTCAAACATCTGAGTGGACGCTCACACGTGTGATGTCAACAACAACTGCATTTTAAAATGGCTTGTATGGCCCCTTGGACTATAACTGTTGATGGAGTTTGTGGTTTGAACTTGCTCTTGGTGGGTTCCAGTATGTCCTGGCTGTGGGGAGCTCAGTGTTCGGGGCCATGTTCTATGGAGACCTGGCCGAGGGAGAGATGGAGATCCTCATCCCAGACGTGGAACCGGCTGCATTTCTCATCATGTTAAAGTAAGAACATCTAGATCTCACTTTTCGTGTGTAACATAAATCTGCAGCCAACCGCCAAATTGTAGTGGTAGCTTCAGCTATGCCCGAGTACCCTGTTAGCTAAAGAGACAGCCTGCAAGCTATTCTCTTATCATCCTAAAAAAACAGATATTTGTTTCATGCTCCCCAGATACATGTACAGCGATGAGATCGAGCTGGAGGCGGACACGGTTCTGGCCACTCTGTACGCCGCCAAGAAGTACATCGTGCCGGCGCTGGCCAAGGCCTGCGTCACCTTCCTGGAGACTAGCCTGGAGGCCAAGAACGCCTGCGTGCTGCTGTCCCAGAGCCGGCTGTTCGAGGAGCCCGAGCTCACGCAGCGCTGCTGGGAGGTGATCGACGCCCAGGCCGAGCTCGCCCTGCGCTCCGAGGGCTTCTGCGAGATCGATCGGCCCACGCTGGAGATCATCCTGCAGCGGGAGACGCTCAACACCCGCGAGGCGCTGGTGTTCGAGGCCGTGCTGGACTGGGCGGCGTCCGAGTGCGGGCGCCAGGGTCTGGTGGTGACGGCGCCGAACCGGCGAGCCGTGCTGGGCAAGGCGCTGTACTCGGTGCGCATCCCCACCATGACCCTGGAGGAGTTTGCCGACGGGCCGGCGCAGTCCGACGTCCTGACGCTGGAGGAGACCCATGACGTCTTCCTGTGGTTCACGGCGGCCAAGAAGCCCTGGCTGGAGTTCCCCCTGGCGCAGCGCACCGGCCTGAGCCCCCAGCGGTGCCACCGCTTCCAGTCCTCGGCCTACCGCAGCAACCAGTGGCGGTACCGCGGGCGCTGCGACAGCATTCCAGTTCGCGGTAGACAAGCGCATCTTCATGGCGGGCCTGGGCCTGTACGGGTCCAGCGGCGGCAAGGCCGAGTACAGCGTCAAGATCGAACTCAAGCGCCAGGGCACCACGCTGGCGCAGAACCTGACCAAGTTCCTGTCGGACGGCTCGAGCAGCACCTTCTCGGTGTGGTTTGAGCACCCGGTGCAGGTGGAGCAGGACACCTTCTACACCGTCAGCGCCGTGCTGGACGGCAACGAGCTCAGCTACTTCGGCCAGGAGGGCGTGACGGAGGTGCAGTGCGGGAAGGTGACCTTCCAGTTCCAGTGCTCCTCGGACAGTACCAACGGGACCGGCGTGCAGGGGGGGCAGATCCCCGAGCTGGTCTTCTTTGGTTGAGCCCCCATGGGGGGGAAACTGTTGAATTCTTTCAGACCTCATCGGTGGACTCGTACAGATTAATTTATTCAGATTTAATCCAGGATGTAGGATTATAAATCTATAGTCCTCGTGGCTTGTCATGTGTCCATGGATGTTTATAATGAGATGCCCTGTGCTCTTATTGATGCTGTATTGAACACTGAGCTGCTGGTTAAATGAAAACCGCTATGATGCTAAAGGTTGAATTATTACTTCCGTGTTGAATGAACGCTGTGTTGTCCACGCGGCGTGCGCGCCATGGATCTCTAGGCTGGTGCTTATGTTTTTATGTTGCTGCGTCAGGGAGTCCACCAAAGCCCCCCCCCAAAAGATGATGTTTTACAAATGAACATCAACTCAACGATCCTTCATGAATTACCCGGAAAACATGCAGGAAGGATGAAGCAGGTGGCAAGTGACGTGACGTTTGTTCATTCTTCTCTACTCGACGCTGCAGTATAATTCAACCTTTTAAACATGGTTTATAGTCGCAATAGCTAAAGCAACAAGGGCAAAGTTTACAACAAATACCCGGTGTACTCTCGTCCCAGTCTGATACACCTTCTGTTCTGTATATTTTACATAAGTGTTACATAAACTTTAACGATTTTACAGAATATAACAACGAATGTCTGTGCTTATTTTTGTGGTTTACTAATAACCCAAAATACTTAAATAAAACGCTCTGTTACAACATGTAAAGAATAAACTAGAAATGCTATAAAAGCAATGATACATCTGTTTAAACAAATCCAACCTCAATCCCTGAGGTTGCACAACCTCAAGAAATCCATTCTGCATCTAATCAGAAAAGGACATTGGATCAGTGGTTGAACCAGTTTTTAGCATTTTAATATGCGTGTTAAAAAGATTTTTGATGACATATTTAAGTCTTAACATGCCAACATTTCAAATAAGGGGGGGGGGGGGTATTTTGCCGCTCAGTATTGACTATTGTCTCAATAGGCAGGCTGGCATGCATTCACTAAACCTAAACAACTTATTTGCTGGTTTTGTTGTGAATGTTTCAGACATGAAAATAGATGTTTAATGTTCATGTGTTTTATCTCACCAATAGCAGGAGCGTTGATGTAGAGCTCCCGGGACAACAGAAGGAATGTCTTCCCCAAAATGTAGACATTGACCTGGATAGGACAACCTTTTCTTAGCACCTCAGTCATCACAGGAACAAACAGCAGTATGCTCAGCTAACACACTTTGAGGTATTCGTATGACCAGCTAGCATTTTATAGCATAGTTAAAATGACCTTAAGCATCTTCTAGTATTGAGCTACAGCTAAGCTTTCAGTATGGACTGCTATCATCAATAAGTGTTGAGCTAGGTTAGCACTATGACTTTCAGGTTGTTTCAGTTTTGAGGTGTGGAATATCCCTGATGGTTGTTGTGTAATTTACCTGCAGCAGGTCACTGAGGTCCAACAGCATGTCTGGGGCTGGCTAAAGAAAGGTAGCATGCTATCAAGCTTCACTCATGCTGACATTTGTTGGTGTGCCCAGTATAGTCAGAGTGGCCCACAATAATAATGCACCTTTGTAGAGCATTGCATATTTTGTTTATAACAATTATTTAGAAGTGTAATTCGTCCATGAGTCTGCCAGTCTCATGCCTAGATTTTGATTGACAGGTTTAAAGCCAATCAACGGTCAGATTGAGAGGTGGGGGCGTATCCCACTAGAGGCCCCCTCCCTGGACACAACCCTGCAAACGCTCCAATCCATACATAACATACATAACATAGAAACAGTAAAGGGACTATAGTAAAACAGTGAAAGTACTGGTGGGGCTGATGAGACCATTGTAACGTCTCGCCTATCCTTTGTCTGGATTACATAGTTGTACTGATTCGGCCTGAAGAGCACTTAGCATGAGAGCACGCTCACCACAGACAATAGCAGAAGCACTTAGTTCGTTGTGATGAGGCATTTTATACTACCGGTAAGTACTTGTATGGCCATTAACTGTTTTTTCGTCCACTAACTCCATACTGACGCCACGCACGTTGTGGAGAATCTGCACAACAAATACATTTGGCCAAATGATGCACATGAGACACACACACACACACACACACACACACACACACACACACACACACACACACACACACACACACACACACACACACACACACACAGTTTAGGATACGGGGTGTCCCCTCTGTTCGGCAGACCATGTAGAGGCAGGCTGCGATGACATGTGCCATCTTGCGGCCACGGGTCAGCTGTTTGCTGACCACCATCTTGAAGAAGTTGAAGGCCGTGTCAAGGCAGTGTTGGTTCAGCTGCAGCTGACTGCCCAGCTGGTGGATCTGACGCTTCCCTGAGAACACATGAACATGAAGATCATTCCCACACCTCCGGTTGATACCGATGATGATTAATAAAGGACCGCTTTACCATAAAAGCAGTTGGTTAGTTGTAGGAATAACCCATTAGCACATATTATAGCCTATTAGCTATGGGAACAGCCAGATTGTAGTCTGAATGAAAAGGTTCATGAATATATAGGATCTAAGTAGGAATAGCATGTAAGGACATGTATTAGCTGAATGAACAGCGTGTTAGCTGTAAGGGGGGCCTGTTAGCTGTGCGAGTAACCAGTTAGCTGTACGTGTTGCCGTATGAGTAGCCCATTAGTCATACGAGGCTGCCTGTTAGCCATTAGTAAGCTTGGGACATGAAGCCTCACCGTTCTGGAGGGTCTGAGCCCGCGACTCTTTTCCAATACTGGTGTGGAAACCACTGCCCAAAAGAGGGGCTTTCTCTGGACCTGGGGAGCGCACACACACACACACACACACACACACACACACACACACACACACACACACACACACACACACACACACACACACACACACACACACACACACACACCATTTTGGATCTAATTTCAACTTTATATAATTTAAAAGTCCACGTTGACAAACAGCTGTGATGTTGATCAGCTAATAAAAGTATTTTGAAAATCGACCCCTTTAATTTGTTACCTCACACATGGGAAAGTCCACCCAGAGATATTGATGGACACATGGTACAGTCCACTGAATAGGCTGCTAGTTATTTTACCTTTGTCATTTAGCAGATTGCTTTATCCAAAGTGGCTTACATGCGGGGATGAGAACATTTAAAGCATACAAACAATTTGGAGCAAAAACAAAAATTTAAGTGCTGGAATGTCAACAAACATTGGACGTCAACTGTTCACACTTCACACACTTGAGGTTTTTATGAAAACAGATTGTTACTGAAACCTCACTTCACTAATCATTATTTTGAAATGCATGAAAATGACTAAAGTCCAAGGCTCCTTAACAACCACATTGTCATCATGCTAAATGTCCAGAACAGAAATCCAGACAAAACAATCAATCCTTATCTTGTCAATTAGCCACACCTTGGTTCAATCAAACAGTCCTTGTGTTTACATGACACCCTGCTCCCATGTGATTAGCTCCTTCTGCAAAGAACTCAGTGAATGTTTGTACTCATACTGTTTGCTCAACGTATATATCTCTGGTTTCTTCTCTAAAGTCCCACCATGGATATATTTACTAGCATCTGTGTTGGGTAAGTCCCTGTCTCAGCAACCTATTGTCAAACTGGCTCTAGTGTTTGAAATGAAACCTTTCCTGTGGTTTCAGACTGTTCCTGCTCTGTGTTGAGCTTGGCTGGAGGGTAGAGGCTGCAGGAGATCAGGGAGGTACGAGAATACTTCCTAGAACCTCCTACACATTACCAAATACCTAATGGGCTACATACTGACACAACCGACTACCTATGATGAAACTACTACAACTAACAAACTACTACACAACCAGCTGCCTACAAAACAGACTCATCACATCACAGACTACCTGTATTACAAGCTGCCTGTCAAGAAGGCGTCAACTCTTTGCTATCGGTTCTTAGGGCATCGGGAGGTTCCGATAGAGTCCGAGTGTCGGGACCGCTACCTGTGGCTTCATGTTGCTGAGACCCGAGTTGCGCCTCAGTTTGAGGCAGTAGGTTGGTGGAGAAATCCCATAATACCCAAATTTGTAATGGTTTCCAGGAGCCTCACGCAATACAAACAATGGTGTCATCATCCTTTCTCTCTGATGTGGTCTCCAGATAACCAGGTGGTCCACTCCATCAGTGGTCAGAGTGCACAGAGCTGTGGCTACACCATCAGTCAATTCAGAATGGACGGCTACACCACCTTCAGAGCGTCCTACTACTCCTGCTACACCAGCAACAAGGTGGGGTTCATGCTCCTCCTCTTGACCAGGACTCTCCTCCTCCTCCTCTTGACCAGGACTCTCCTCCTCCTCTTGACCAGGACTCTCCTCCTCCTCTTGACCAGGACTCTCCTATTGACCAGGACTCTCCTATTGACCAGGACTCTCCTATTGACCAAGACTCTCCTATTGACCAAGACTCTCCTATTGACCAGGACTCTCCTCCTCCCCTTGACCAAGACACAATTCCTTAAAGGGGCAGGGGACCCATATATTTTTGGGGTTCAACATCTTATATTTAACTCTCTTAAATCAGAAAATAGCTTGGTTTGGCCGTGCCTCTTTTATTCATTCATTATCCCATTGCATTAATAAACATGTTTCCCCCCCCCCCCCCTTTCCAGAATGATGAGGTTTTCACCTTCAACCTAAACATCATCCTGACGGATGCCGAGGGGCACTGGTGGAGTCAGCCGCTCTCCAAGACCTGTCATCTTCCCCTGGTCCTGGCCCAGAGAGAGGTCCTCTGTGTGAGGAACACTACATGGAGGTACAAGATTTTACCACCAAAACCACAAGATATTTACCACTCAAACGACACAGAGGTACAACAGCCATCATATTGACCCCTCAAACTACATGGAGGTACAACAGCCATCATATTGACCCCTCAAACTACATGGAGCGTACAACAACCATCATATTGACCCCTCAAACTACATGGAGGTATCTACAGCCAATCTATTTACCTCTGAGGAAAAGTGGTAACATTAGTAGCATCAGCAGCCTGAAAACCCTTAGATTGTTCCTATTGGCCCAAGCTGTGACCAATAGGGAGAAACTCACTCATGGGTGTCTACCTGTGTGTCAAGTAAGCTTGATAGATTTCCATTGGATACTAGTGGTGTTGTTTGTATTCTTGTGTATCAGGTCAGTGTGGATCAAGACATACCTTGTGAGGATTATCATGGCGGCTCCAAGGAGATCCAAAAAGATGTTCTTTCTCTGGTAAACATGTTCTCTGCCAACAAGGATTCAGTTGTAAAAATGTATCCATTTGGTATATTTAGGGAGCTTTGTTGTAAAGCTACACTCTGCACCAACAAGAGCTAAACACTGCATTCTCTCCAGGCTCAGAAAACGGCTACAACTGTCTGGCAGCTGATGTTTCTGCTGGCAGGAAACAACTTTGCTATCATGTCAGCCAGTGAGGCCCGGGGATTGGGCTACAGTCTGACGGCCACTCCAAAGAGACTTGTGTTTCGCTCTCCCTACAAACAGCCTCATAGCCAGCTCGTGCACGTGAGTGACCAGAAATGATGTTTCCCTATATTTTCTATGATCACTGTGGTTTGGCCTTGCACTACACTGAAATAAATTGATTAGGATATTCTAGTGGCTATAGGTTAATTAGTGTCTCAAACCCTTAATGTCCAGGCATCTTGGAGAAGGTTGCCTAACCCCTACCTACCAATTCATTGCTCGTCTCTCTGAAAATACTATAGCTGAATAACGTGATGGTAACTTGCCTTGTCACAGGGTGGATGTTCGGGTGGCTATGTGGGGGATATAAGGGTGACTTCATAGAGTTGATAGCTGACTACGATCCTCTGCTCTCCAGGTATACGGGGTGCCAGTTGAGGTCATAAAATTGGTGCTGTTCTTCCGACGGACACTGGTTGTGGTCATGACAGACTTTTCATTGTCTTGTACAGTCGGTATGTGTTTGTAAAGAGAGCATTTGCGTAGTTCTTCCATTGAAAATGACAAATGCTTTTAGGCTGATCTATTCCTCATGCATCCGCGTGGACGATAATTGTCGCAAGATTTTTTTTTAACTGCCCATTTTAGCTATTCATCATCAAACCTAGTGGTAAAATAGGGGTGCTTCAAGCCTTCTCTGACGGTTATCTTTTCCAGGTTCTGGATCATTCGATGGGTCAAGGCTACTGTGGGAGACCCCCCAGGTCATGCCCCCGATGGTCTGGGCTGGAGAGCGCTTTGAGAGTCGGAGCATCATGTTGGGTGTGGAAGGCCGCCTGGCGGACTGGGACGCCACTGTAGCCAGAGGCTGGACCGTGACCCACGATGGCCCAGTGATCCAGGTTGGGATACCCTTCGGATCAGAAGGGGGCTACAGGCGGGTGAGTTTAAAGGGGCCCTCATTTTCACCAGAATCGACCTACGAGGAGTGTCGTGTCCACTCGGATGGATCATGGATGAATCAACATCTTGGGACACTCCCTTGGTGGACGGTACCAACTGGTAGGGATGGTGGAGTTGGATCAATCTATTGTTCATCTGGGTGGACAGAACTGATCGCGTAACTGCAAAATAGACCAGAAACTGCCAGTAATGACGGCAAATGGTTAAGTTGAATAAGGAATCGACGCATCATAACCACATCTCAGACCGTGTTCTCTGGCGACGTCACCGTAACCACACATGGAATCCCCCCTCTGAATTGCGTGGCCTGAAGATGACAGGACTAGATGCGGGGTTAATTCTTCATCATGTATCAAAATGGGTTTTATCCAGAGCATGGTGGTGAACAACGTCTACAGGGAGACGTACATCATCTTTCTCTACTACGAGCATGTCTTCTCCATGTTGTACGACGACGGCAGCGAGGTGGAAACCAGACAGCGACTGGTGAGGGTCCTTGATACCCCGCTACTCTGCAGACACCCCTTCAGCCTCGACCGTAAGCCCAAGAGTTTAGAGTTGGCCTGAATAGGGAAGCTGGTGATAACCATGTAGGCGACGCACTTTCTAGCAATCGCAGGTTCAAATTTCAAACCTAATTAAAACTTAACCAGTCCTGAATATACTCTAAACCAGGGGTGACTAACCTTTTTGAACCTGAAAGCTACTTCATGGGTACTGAGTCATACGATGGGCACCCAGTTTGATTCACTCTTCTGAAATAACAAATTTGCTCAGTTTGCCTTTAGTTATATATTATGATTAATGATACTCATCTTTGTGAAAACTGATCATGTTAATGATTTCTCACAATAATTATCAACAATGACTTAAAAAAGGCGGGAAAGAGTTGTTCAAAAATGAGTTGTGCTATTTTTAGAACAGGCCTGGTGCCCGTGGGGACTGATGGTGGTGACCCCTGCTCTAAACTCTAAAACCCCAAAGCAAACATGTGTACATCGTTGTATTTTTTTTGTTATACAGAAACTATGCCTGCAGAGCGTGTGTTTGACGTGTACATGGGAAACATTCCCTTTGACGTGACCTTGGTGGAAGTCAAAATCAACGACAGGCCCCTGCCCATTGCTGTGACGCCTGAATACAGCATCAATACGATTGTCAATGCCAATGGCAGCCATGCCTACACACTACACGTCCCCTTTGACAGCAGGGTAGTGCACAGGATGGTGAGTAGCTTACGCGTGTGGTGTGTGTGTGTGTGTGTGTGTGTGTGTGTGTGTGTGTGTGTGTGTGTGTGTGTGTGTGTGTGTGTGTGTGTGTGTGTGTGTGTGTGTGTGTGTGTGTGTGTGTGTGTGTGTGTGTGGGGTAAGTCTATGAAATTGAAATTGGCCTGTTTCCTTTTTCTGACAGCACCTCGACCATGGACGTGTGCAGTACTCAATGAGCCTGAACTACACCTTAACAATCCTGCCCCAGAGACTATCGTACTACCACTATTCTTTTGTATCGACAGAACTCGACGATGCATGTGGGTACCACTGCATGTGGTTGTATGTTCTGGTTTGTGGTTGTTGTTTACATTTTGTAATTTAAAGGTTGGGTATGGAATTCTCTTTTTTGGCCATTTTTGTAAAATTACTTCATCCTTATCATAACCCACTTACAACCACTGAGTTAGAAGTACTGATATGAAAATTAAACAAGTCAATCATCTGTGGAACGAGCAGGGCTCGAAAAACTCAATGATTTCCAGACCCACCGAGTGGCATTGGACATTAAGTACGTCAATCAAACGGTCATACGGCACTCCCTTCGTGGGTGACCCCTTCAAAGCTCGTGACCCAGAGCAAGCTTCTGTTTGTTGTTATCCTGCGGTAGCTACTGGAACTACCTAATGGCTCGCTCTCGCGCATCTGTGTTCGCACTCGTGCATGATTGCGCGTCCATGTACTTGGAATGGGTGGAGTCAGAGTCAGCGTTGAAAGAGAGGGGGTAGGGCCATTTGAGTTGTGTATTTTCAAAATCTGCTGTCGTTTCGCAAATCCCATACCCAACCTTTTAAACTCTTTTGGGACTCTTTGTGGAAGTTGCGCTGAGTAGAACAATCTAGGCATACAATGTAAAATGTGCCAAACTCGAGTATCTTCCAAAAAGGTTATAGCCCTTCCTTGTATCAAAAAAACTGGACAACTGTATTTTCTTTGCTCTGAGCAGTCGCTCCGGAGCCCATGGCAGAGTGCACACCAACGGGCATCACCTTCAGCCTCTGGAAGAGTTCCCAAATGGAGTTCCTCTGGGAGATCGGGGTCGGAGCTGAGCCTCTCACTCCGGAGCTGGCTGAGCTTAGGGGGTACAGGCTGTACAACGACACCCAGAGCATCACCTTGGAAGTCCCCGTCTTCTCCATTGGTTACACCTACCAAGTATGAGCTCACCACAGCTATATGGCTGCCTTCTCATGGTTGGCAGTCAAGCCTGTATTAACTTGTGCATGAAATAGCTACCTCTCTCAGGGCTTGGTCCAAAAAAGAAGATGATGTGTTGTACAAATGAACATGTATCCAAACTGTAGGAAAGATCAAGTGAGGAGGACAAACAAAGGCTAATTAAACTGATACATCCAGAATGCATCAGCTTGGCTTTATGGCTCATGAAAGAGAGGGTGGTGCAGGAAGTAATTCTGGGTAATGTAGGAAACTGAGAACCGTGAAGAAGCCTGAAAGGATAGAGGGTCATTTCAAATGGAAAAAATATTTAAGATCAAAAAATAATCCAGGAATGAAATGGAAATGACCTGTCACGTTTTAAAAATGATACTAAAGGTGTAAAACATTAAATAAAAGTCGAATTCTGAACTATTTAATTGGTTTCTAGGACATTAATCTGCATGACTTCTATGGAGTATTCCAGCTTCTTGTGAGGGATGCCAGGACTCTTGCTCTTCAATCAATGCTTTCAGGACGCTGTGTATTTCAAACAAGAGACCTGATCGGTAAAGTAACCCAACACCTGTGATTTGCTTATGCATCACTCAACAGATATTTGCTAGTAATGTTTCCCCATTTGTTATATTCCTGACTGAGACAGTCGATTTCAGTAGTAGAGTCTAAGTGTTGATTGTGTTGAGTTGCCTTAGAAACTGTTGGAATGTCACCAATATCAAAACATTTCAGACGTTTTCATGATTTTAGGACTACGATCTGAACAAATTGAATTGTATCATTTGTAGTGTTTCTTTTTCCCCTCCTTGTTTGGAGGGACACTAAATCAAGGGGTGCCTCCAAACAAAGTTGGAGGGTACTACAATTTAGCAGTGGAACGAGTTTAGTGATCCTCTGTTCAGTGTGTTCCCCAGACGGGATCATGACAGTGGTCACCACTCCCAGTGTGACCTTGCCAAGAGTGCACCCCGACAGAACCACCCTCCTGGACAGATCATGTAGACCGAAACAAGCAGACCCGTCCAGAGCTCTGTTTGAATTCAGTCTCGACTCTTGTGGAACAAGGAGGATGGTAGGCACATGTTCCTAACCAGACTACAAAAACATGACTAACTCCTGTCAAGTATACCACTACTGAATGACTCAAACCCATACAAAGAGCACTTCAACCTTATGCAGACCGTTGCAAGAGACAAACAAGATTGGTATTTTACCATAGAAGGTGAAAAAGCACCAAATTGCAGTAACCTGAAGTGATGCCTTGCAACCAAGAGAACATTCTGATAAACATATCAGTTATGGAAAATTCATCAGATATATATATTAATATAGTGTGTGTGTGTGTGTGTGTGTGTGTGTGTGTGTGTGTGTGTGTGTGTGTGTGTGTGTGTGTGTGTGTGTGTGTGTGTGTGTGTGTGTGTGTGTTATACACACGACTGCAGGAAACAAATTATCCTTTCTTGCATTGTTTCTGAATTTCCCTAAGTTGCACTTGATTACATCCAAATATCTGAGAGCTGTGTGGTTTGTGGACAGGTGGGCGACACCTTCCTGGCTTACGAGAATGAGGTCCTTTACCACAGGCGTCTCCTTGCAGACGAAACGGCCCTCATCTCCAGGGACTCTCAAGTCAAGTAGGGGTCGAAATTAAGCTTGCTTGTTGTCCTGTTAAATGGACCAGCGGCTTGATTGCTTCTAAATCGCACAATTTGTAACTCATCAAATTTTCTTCCTCATGCTTGTATTATCTGTTTTTATTTTTTCAAATGTTTAGTAGCTTGCATTGCAATTTGACACAAAAAAATGTATGGATAAAGTTGGCTCGATTTGTTCAACATAAACATTGTCTTCGAACAAGGCTCACCGTGAGGTGCTTCTACCCACTGAGTACCATCAGCAGGCTACCTGTAGACAGAATCCTCCCAATGTATACGCCAGGACTTGGGTTCATCCTAGGGACTAAAGGTCAACCCTAACCATCCTCAAAATCGCCACAGTCATCCCAAAACGTTGCTCTGGATTTTCACACTATTTTCATACGTTTCAGGTTCAACCCTGCCTCCGGGGTGTCCATTTGAGGATTCTCCATTTCATGCTCATCGATCTAGCATCCACGACCCCTGGCCCGGGCAGCAGAGAATCAGCCCCCGGGCACCCTCTCCAGCTGGGATAGATGACCTCCCATGGTTGACTGAAAACTTATTACCCGTTAGCTTCGATGCTAACTCCCCAGTAAACCATGTGGAAACTGTTGACCTCTTCAACCAAAGGAATGTGGGGAACCTGGACCCAAACAGACCCGCTGGTCAGAAACGGGAGATGTCAAGTAATGTAGAACCTTACAACAATACTCACAGCCTGCCTCAATCGATAAATGCACTATCTTCACAAAAGCGGAAACATATGACTAACCCAAACCATACCCATCAACCTATGGGCCAGAGCGCTCTGTACTTCAAAGAGTTCTTCAAGGTGAAAGTCGCTGCCAGAGAAAAAGAGTCTACTATCTCGGTTACCACCAAGCCCCTGGCCACCAACACAACCAGTGCTGTTTCCACCCAGAACTCCACCATGACCTCTGCCAGTGTTACTCAGCTGGTCTAACTGAAGCAGATGATGGATTGTCTAGATCCATGCGACACATCCAGGAGCCGCTGGTTTCCTACCTGGTTGGAGGACGGGGGGGACAAAGGGCTCTCTATGGGCTAGGTACTCCTAGAGGCATTGAGAGGTATAAGACTCTTCTTTAGCATGTTGAGCTTTTCCAAACCTAAGCTGTTTATGTAATCAAGAGGCTGAATAAATGTATTTGGCGTAAAAGCTTGTCTAATCCTGCCTCTCTCCTCAGGTCAGCGTGAAAAATCTAAATCCTTCTGTCTCTGATCCATCCAAGTGTTCATTTCAGAATTGTGTTCTATTAAACGTGAACTAAATGTTTGGTTGTATTCAGAAGTGTTTACATGGAATGAAGGCACCATGGCACCATGCTTCTTTGGCAGTCTCTTTATTCAGATGGCTTTAACAAGACTGCTTCTAAACACCTTCAGTCTGCTTAATGTTATTTTAAATTAGCTTGAATCACAATATATAAGGTCAACTTTGTGCTTGATGAAAATGTAATGGACACACAGCTCTATCTATGCAAACCGCACAAGTTTGAAAGAGTGAGAACATCTCTTTACTTTAATTTCTGGGATCAACAATCTGTCCGATAAAATGTTGACGCAGCTCATAAGTGTAGATTGAATAGCTCAACCCACTTATGTCCTAGCCATCTACTCCAAATTGTAGGGGGTGGCCAGGTTCGATTCATGGCTGAGGCAGTGTGATTATACAGCTAATTATGTTTTTTTTCCTTTTTTTCCAGCTGCTATTATATAATTGATTATTGCATTGGTTACAGTGAAGAGTTTCTTGAACATCTTTCACTGGAGTGTTAAGCTTGGAACCAGCCTAGTGTTGTATTCAAGATCCTTTAGGAATCATGTCTGCAAGACGTAAAATGGACAAAAACCTTATTTATTTTCTTCGACCTGATAAATGGTCAAATCAATCTACCATTGGACCATCAGCCGGTGTTAATTGTCCACCCTGGTTGTGATGACATGGGAGGGAGGTAACAACTCACCATCTGAAGAGACAAACTGGCCCACAGCAGAGGTGACCCCACCGCTGCCTTCAACAAACTGGACCTCCGAGACGATGATGTTGTCCTCCAACACAGAACCACAGTTGGTACAAACTGCACTTCCCCTGGCCTGGTCCAGGTCGATCTCAGCACAGCCACACGCCTTGCACACCCTGGGACTCATCGCGGCAGAGAGATCACCTGTACAAACATAATGATTACTGATTCCACAATACTCATAAATTACAAAACGGGGATTATGAACACAATACTTGATGAGTTGCAGAATGGGGTTTAGCGGGTTTGTCTCTCTGCCGAAAGGTTTTGGGGTTGAATCCAAGTCGACCTCAGTGACATGTATCTAAATACAATTTACTAATTACATTGGATAAAAGCTACACTACTGAATACTAAATTATTCATGATTATAAGTTAACATATTATTGAAACTATATCGCTATAGTTGAAAAAGCAATGTTTATAATATTCTGATTAACAATATTGAATGTAGTACTCAAGACCAACTGATTAAAACAATGCAAATTATTATTGGGATGATTATCACCGCCAATTGCTAATCATCATAACACCACCTATAAAACAGTAGTACTCAATATAACCACAAAACATTGAATAATAGAACATAACACTTCAGAACCCCAAGTGTTAGAATAGCCAATGGTTTTACAGCAACACAACGGTTCAGTGTAGCCCAGCGGGCAGCGGATAGAGACCCCGCCATGGGGGTTGTTGGTTCGATTCTCGCGTTAGCCATCTATCAATACACCTTCACTTGCAATAATGAGAGACTCTCAGACTGAAAGTATGGGCTAATATTTTATACTTTCCATTATACATGGTAGTAAATAACGGCCACTATAGAGGATCTCAAATGAACTACCGGAAACTAACCCAGCAGTTCGACCATTTATGAGACAATGAGCTCGAAAGAGCCTCCTGAAAGGTCAATGTTTGCCTTGTTTGCTAGGCATTCGTCATTTGTGCTCATACAGTGGTCGGTCGAGAACACGAATATATATAAGTATATTGAAAAAGATATTGCACGGAAATATCAGGCCATAATAACGCAAACGCCCATTAGAGATGCAAGTATTCTTTATTGTGAATGCATATTCCCTTGAATGTGGTTGTTGGTATTCGATGTACACCTGCAGGTCAGCAGGATAACTTACCGTGGGAGACGTACCAACACAAGAGAGGATTAACTTAAATTAATTAACGTAATTAACGTAGTTTGGCGCTGAAAGCTGCAGTGTCTAAACTGCACTGTTTTCTCTGACTAGAATAAAAGCGTATTCCTTCTTCGACGTGAACTACTGGATGCTGAGTACGGCGTTGGCAACATTGTCGACATTTAATCATAAAAACCTTTAAAAAAAGTACGTTTGTAGCCTACTGTGATGACTTTTTGTTATTGTTGCTCAGGCATCAGAGATGTGACGAACGTACCCGGTTGAACCAGTTCATTGTTTACAGGGGTGCTGTGTAATCTGGACTTGAAAATTATGGCCGAGACTCCAGTGAAATCCATTTAATTTTTTCCTTTTTATATAGTAATACAATCTTTGTATATATTTCTTAAATTTAAATCTAAAGATTAAGCGATTGAATAATAATAATAAAAAAAACATATCGTAACGCACCCCTACTACTGCGATGGATTGAACCCAATGTTCTGTATTTGCGCGATGTGATGACGTCATGTGACAATGTGCGGTAATATTTGAGTTTGTGTGTGCATGACTTTATTATTATAATATTATATAGTTAGTTAATGCCAACTTATTGTTGACAAAATAATGAGTTTCGAACAACTTGAACTGAATCCTAGAATCATCAAAGCAGTCAATAATGGTAAGAAGGCCATGTCAGTGGCTAATTTCTGGGTTTATTTATTTTTTTTCCAGTTTATGTGCTGATCAGCCATGTATAACTTGTGTCTGTTTATCTGTATATGCTTAAGCTAACATAGGCGCAGCCAGGGACATACTCAAGTTTTCTGGACCCGACCTGCAGCGACTGACAAAACTGTCCGCATCTGACGTTTATCATCTTCAAACTGCCGTAGCTGCACTTTTCTGTAAAAAAACACCCGTTTCTGGTAAGATGATTATCTATATTCACATGTCGATTGAGCAGACAGTAGCAGCCCAGGGGACTTTAACGTGAAAACAAGTGCTGCTGATTTTAGTTTAAAAACAACAACCCCAACTTGTCACAATGAAGGACAGCTCTAGGAATTTATTATTTAATTAGTTAATTTGACAAAAATGTACGGGATAGAACATCTCAAAAACTTGTATTCTAGTTGAGAGGCAACAATAGAGCCAGAATAACATAAATCAAGAAATCTAACAAGTGAGTGAGCTATTCTCAGAAGAGTGGGTGGGTCTTCAAGTGATTATTGAAGATGGGGAGGGATTCTGAAGCAAGATAAACATTGTTCTAATGTAGTATTAACACTGAGTTAGACACGTGTGGGAGCAGTGTATGGTTGATTATCTATTATAATGGTTATATCTGTTAGCTCTACAGCTTTACCGTGGGGAGTGTCCGGAGTGGGACTGTGGACTGCGTGTGTCGCTGGGGTGTCCGGTCCTGGATGGTGTGCTTAGAGGAGGTCTCCTGCCCTGGGGTCTTACTGAGCTGGCCGGGCCCAGTGGAGCAGGGAAGAGCCAGCTGGCCCTGCAGCTCTGTCTCTCAGTACAGTACCCAGCGCAGTATGGAGGCCTGGGCTCTGGTTAGTGCACTGGCTGTTCCCAACCAGTTTCAAGGTTTGCTAAAAACACATCATATACTGCAGAGAGTGGAGAGTCGATCTAGGAATCAGAAATACAAGGTTATTCATTGGCTTTCTGCCTGGGGGGTTTGCTTTGTTGGTCGGTTGTACATAGTGTTCACTATAGTGCTTACTAGTTCTATAACTATGTTGCAGGCGCTCTGTACATCTGTACAGAAGACTCTTTCCCCATCAGACGTTTGAACCAGCTGCAGAAGGAGCAGCCAAGTCTGAGGAGCGATGTTCCTCCAGACGTGGTATCAAGCATCTGCTTCTCTGACAACATTTACGTGGAGCATGCTGCAGATCTGGTAAGATACAGTGGAACAGAAGGCCACTGTAGAAACAAGTTGCTGTAAAGCAACCCTAACCCTAACCCTATTGATATCCAAATATATACCTCTGTCCATGGCCAATTTAGGGTCACGTCACCTGTCGTCACAATGCCGAACTCGGACAAACAAACCAGACTAGATAACAAAAAATGTCAGCTGACGGTATATCAAAGCAGCTTTTGGTAAAGTTTTGGCCATTTTCTTTTAAATTTCTTCCAGAAGCAATCGAAAGGGACTACATTACCCTATTGGTGGGGTATATTCAAAACTGAAAAGTACACCGGATGGTGACAAGCTCTAATAAAGTTGCTATTCTGGCCTGTCACACATTCTGATCCACATCACACACTTTTTCTTCTCCCGTTGTGGCCTGGAAAAAGGGATGAAATAGGGATGTAAAATATACTACTACTATTTTCTGCTTTTTAAGTATTAAGACACTTTTATCCAAAGTGACTCGCAGGGAAACGAGCCAGGTTATTAAAGTGCAGGTAGGAGGTTTGGGTTTATCTTACCGTAGGATGCCGACAGGGCCTTGGGGAAGGAACCCAGAACCTTTTGGCTGGGAGTCTAATCATGCACCTATGTATTAACATTACTTATTCATATTATCAGTAGAAATTCACAATAGTTGAGTATTCTTTGTATTATTTCTACTGCTGTGATCGGCTCCCTCATTTTGGCTTGGTTCTATCTGTCTAGATCTGTGCTAGATCCATCCATCAGTCTACAGGCGGCGCTGATCCCCAGTGTTTTCAGCAGTACTGTGTGTGGTCCCTAGGAGGCGCTGATGGCGTGTGTGTCCCAGAGGGCGCCGGTGCTGCTGGCCCAGGGCCGGGTCAGGCTGCTGGTGGTGGACTCGGTGGCCGCTCTGTTCCGCTCTGAGTTCCAGGGGGGCCAGGGCCTGGAGCGGGCACGCCACCTGAAAGCCTTCGCCACCGCCCTACACAAGCTGAGCTCCGCCCACCAGCTCCCCATCCTCTGTGTCAACCAGGTGGGCAGGTTGGGTTGGGTTATGGTTAGTTTGGCTAGCTCAGGATAGTTAGTGTCTTTCTTAATGCCTTCCCATGGATCCAAAATGTGTGTTGCTAGTTAGTTGGGTTACAGTAAGTGCAATCATTTCTGCGTCTCAAGCAGAAATGATTCATGGGTCAGTTGGGTTATGGTCCATTGGTTTAAAGCCTTCTTGTACTGTTTGTCAAGTCAGTAAGGTTAGTTATTTGAGTAAGTTGGGTAGGTTGGCTTAGTCTGTTGGTGAGCTGAGGGTAGCATGGCTCCCCCCCGCCTACGTACTTCCGCTAAATGTTCATTTCCCTTCATTACTACGTCTGGGTTTGCGGTATATTCGCGGATTTCCCCCGGTCCAATCAGCAAAGTGGCTGAGAACAATGATGTTGAGGTTGTGCGCTAGTTTGAGTTGTAGTCAAACTTTAGTGATTGGTTATGACAGATCCAGAGTGGCACTGGGGCAGATCCAAGAGTGTTAAACTCCAACAGACACCCGCCTTCAAGTGAGCTAACGTTTGTCAATGGAGAGAGGCCAGACTGGGCAAATGAAATGAAGTACCAGAGTCTGGGAGCTAGTCAAGTAAAACCGTTTTTACTTTTCTCCCAAGGTGACTGACGTGATGGAAGGGGATTCTAACCATGATGCTGGGTTGAGGTACATTTCTCAACTTTTCTTTGTTTCTGCAGTCATATTATTCACCTAATTTCTACTGTTGTATTTTTCACCTATTTAGCTGTCATCTAAACACACGTTACTCATAACACTAATTACGGGTCTTCTGCTTGTATGTACCAAGGCATGGGCAGTAGACTCATCTCCTGAGTTTAGTCTGCTACCTTTTCCCTGGTGCATCATTTATAGGAGCAGACCCATTATTAGTGATACGCGTGAACCCTTTGTTGTCCTATGATGACACCTGTGTGGAAAGGCTCTAGTCTAAGCCTTACCTCTGTGTGTGTATCTGTGTGCTTCAGACCAGTGGACAGTAAGGTGGTTCCCGCCCTGGGCATGGCGTGGGCCAATCAGGTGATGGTCCGACTGATGGTGACCCGCCTCCCAGGAGCGGTCTCCATGGGAACTCAGAGCAGCGTTCGCCGCCGGCTGGAGGTAGTGTTCGCTCCTCACCTGGCCAGAGACAGTTGTCTGTTTGGGGTGTGGAGGGAGGGAACCAGGGGGCTTCCTTCTCCCCCAACACAGGACGCCAGCTTTTGACCACAACTCAATTCTGTTGACCACTCCCCCTTAACATACCGACGCCCTTAATGCGCCCATGGGTCCGCCCTCTTGGCTCAGATGTACTGCGTGGAACTGATGATTATTTAACTCTTCTGCGAACATGTAGATATGTAAATGTTATCTTTTTTTATTTGTATAAGAATATATTGAGTTTTATCTTTGTGTTGCATGTTTAAAATTAAACATTCAACAGAAATGTGTTTGGTTGTTTGGTTTGATTTACTCCAAAGGCATTAAAAGATTAAAATAAAAAGCTGTATTGGTTATTAGTAGAGTTTCAGTTGTTTTTTATTGTGTAAGCCTATCAGAAAGCAATTTCTTGCCATGATATTAAAATTGTTGAAGTGTTGGAACTCCCTCCCGATTAAGGGCAGGACTGAAACAGTGCCAACTAGCGGTCTGTGGCCATTCCTTCCTGACTCATTGCGTTGTTGGTAAAGGGAGTATCGCTGTCTGAGGAATAACGGGTTTGGATGACCGGACTGCTCGTATCACAAAACATCGTTTGAATTGGACGTTGCTTCCGAGGTAAATTGTTTTAAACTTTTATTTTCAATAATTATCAACCGATAGTGTTGTTTAGCAGCCTGTACACTGCACAGTGCGTGATGCTCGGGGGTTGTTTTGGTCGTTTTCGTAGGCCTTCGGGTGGCGGTCGTTCGCTATCTACCAGGGATCGATGCTCCTTATGACAGGTTCTCAATTCATCACGAATTTGGGACGGTATCAATGCTTAAACGAATTATATAAGCAACCGGGTATTGATTTAAAGCTGAGACTGAGGGAGAATTATAACGGCATTAGGGCAAGAGGGAGTTTTTAGATGAAGTAACTCCATCCTAGTTCGGTATTGATCAAATGTTTTTAATCATTCATTTGTATATGACTAGGGCATTCAATAGTAACGCGCGGACACGTCTGAATACACATAACATGAGGGGTTATTTGTTGTGGATAATTCGCAGTCGTGCACATTAGATCCAAACACTGTTAACATTACAATGTAAGTGCGTGGAATCTACGCCCAAACTCTGGTCTCTGGATTGGATTCCGGTAAAAGTGCTTATTATCCGCCGGATACTACCACTCTCTGGTCAATTATTATTGATAGGTCGATAGATGAGGTTACGCTCTGATATCCTGACTAAGTGCTGCTGCCTCTCGTGTTTCTGCAGGCAAGAAGATGAGTGGTTTGTGGATCCTGGGCGCCGTCGCGGCTCTCCTCTCCGTGCACTTAGCCAGCTCCCAGGAGCTGAGCAGCGGGAACGCGGACTTTGCTAGCCGGCTGTACCTGGCGGTCTCCAGCCGCACGGACAACAACGTGCTCGTCTCCCCGTACACCGTGTCCGCGGCAGTGGCCATGCTGGCCAGCGGCTGCGAGGGTGCGACGCGGCAGCAGCTTCTGTCTGCGAGCGGTCTCGGTCATCTGGAGCCAACGAAGATCCCAGGTAGACCTACTACATCCACCTCATAACATCTCATTTGAGAAGACACCTGTTTCACCACCTTGCGTGATGTTGATTGGCTGTTGGCCATAACAATCCATTTCCAAATCAATACACTTTCCCGATAGCCTGCTAACTAGTAGGCATACATAGTGGTAGTCTTGCCAGGTGAATGATGGATGGATCAGTCTACCAGCCTATAGACTGTGCCAAATGGTACTGGTAGATCTGTCCATTATGCATGCATAATTTGAGGGGGGCTTTTTGAATGGCTTGTAATGGTTAATCAACATCACACCTGGTGGGGAGAAGGGGTCCCATTAAACATGGCCCTTGCTAACTATATACGACAACTGTATATCAACAGCACTGGGATATAAACACCAATTGGAATATTTAATGTCTGCTTGTTGTTTTGTGTCTCAGGTCTCTTCCAGGCCCTCCAGAACTCCATCACCGGGGAGGGGGGCTTCCCCCTGCAGCAGGGCCTGGCCGTCTTCCCCTCCACAGCCTACTCCTTGGCCACCTCCTACACGGAGCTGGTGCAGACCCAGTTCGGAGGCCAGGCCCAGGGCCTCTCCTACGCCTCCCGGATGGTGGCCATGCACTCCATCAACAGCTGGGCCCTGAACCAGACCGCTGACCAGGTCAAGGACGTGGTGGGCAGCCTGGATGCCGAGACCAAGTTGCTTCTGGTCAGCGTGGCCTACTACCAAAGTAAGGAGGGCCGGACGTTTACTGCCTTCTGCACAGCCGTCTGAGCACATAGCTGCATCATAACAGTGTTGTTTACCCCTGCACCTTTTGACCGGCGCGGACCTACGCTGTCACGGTGACGTTTAGTTCTGCCAGAGGTTGGCAACGTATTGCCCGTCTCTAATGCCGACGTTTCCACTGCAGGGTGCGGTACGGTTCGGTTCGCAAAGGTGCGGTACGGATTGCGTTTCCACCGCCAAAAGTGGGCGTGACCCGGACTGAGCCGTACTCGTTTTGCCCTCGTCTTCAGTACTCCTCCGTTGGGGTACTGAGACGCGTGAAAGGGTGCCGGAAAATTCGAGCTACACACCCCCTCCGTTGATTGGTCGACAGAATCGTCACTTCCGGGCGGATAAAAACAAACAAACAGTAGCCTCGAGGTATTATTCTTTACAATGAACATGTCGCGTTAAACGCTTGCTTGGGCGAACAAGGAGGTGGAGACGTTACTCTGCATTCTTGGGGAGGAAGACATGCAGAGGGAGCTTGATGGAGCAGTGAGGAACGAGGCGTTCAACTTTTCCGTTTTTTTTATTGAGCAGGCTACACTGTGTCGCGCTGCTACGATGTCACGATGTTTACGTAGCTGCCGCGGCGACGACATCCGGCCTACCTTAAAGGGTACTGCCGGCGGTGGAAACACGACCTCGGAACTGAGCTGGGCTATACCGCCCCCTCCCTACCGGACTGAGGCGAACCGAACCGTACCGCACCCTGCAGTGGAAACGCGGCATAGTAAATACGTATTGGTTGAGCAGGGATCGTGCCTCGTGTTATAGTAAAGGTTTGTACAACAATAAAATGAGCACTGTATTTTCAGTTGGTTGTGATTCACCAACAGACGCAGTTTCCTTTTTTAACTGCAAAATAAAAAAATATCAACACGTGAAGATCAGGACCTTCTTGGTCGTTCTGATGGAGAGTCCGTCCTCTGCCAATTTACAACCATAATAGTCCCTCTTTTATTTTAAACAACGCCTTTTCACTCTCCTCCTTCTCCAGCTCAGTTCTCCTTCCTCTTCAATGACAGCATCACCCAGGATGAGCGCTTCTACGTGAACCGCTACCAAATCGTCCAGGTGCCCATGATGTTCCACTCGGGGAAGCACCACCTGGCCTATGACCCCTCCCTCAAACTGGGCCTCCTCAAGCTGCCCATGGCGGGCGGGCGGGCCATGCTGGTGATGCTGCCTGATGAGAACGTCTCTGTGACGTCGGTGGAGGAGGAGTTCACAGCCGAGAGGTTCCAGGGTTGGCTGCTGAAACTTAAGAGGACGTAGGTTGGCCCCACCCTGTGACCCTGTGACCCTAGGCATAGTGACCTGACCACCATAGGAACTAGGTGGCTTTTGTCTGAGTCTACACCCCGGGGACTATCAATTTATCAACTCTAATGTATCGATCAATTCCCCAGTCTCCTTCCTGATAGACTGTACCTATTACCTATTACTGGTAGGCTGGTGTTGATCAATCGATCACAGTGTTTTTCAAACTGTGGGGTTGGACTCATAAGTAAGCTGGACGGCTACAATGCATTCATTTCTTAATCTATATATTTATATGCATGCTGACTTACCCTGTCCCTGTCTTTTGACCATTGGTATGTTTGAAGGTGAAAATAAGAATACTATAAATCTTGGATATTGTAATGAGGATGTACAAATATTTGATGGGTCCTAGGCCATCATCCTTTAACCACACAGGTGGGTCATGGCATGGCAATTCTTTGGCTCCCCTGATTCATATCATGATCATGAATCTGCGTGGACACTCCCATTTGTGATCTCACCTTTCTGGTCAAGTAGGGCCTCTTGAATAGGCGTTAGGCGTTACTGCCCTAACGAGGCCGCTGTGTCCCGGCCCCTGCAGGAGGTTGGAGGTGCAGCTTCCTCGCTTCCTGATGGAAAGCTCCAGCTCTCTGCAGGACGTCCTGAAGCAGATGAAGGTCACAGACGTCTTCCAGGACGGGGCAGACCTCTCCGGCATGACAGCAGATGAAGGCATCCAGCTTACCCAGGTCAGTTGACCGACCTAAACCAAACTCAAAGTCAGTTTCACTGATTTGAAGTAGCCCAGGTCAGTTTAACCCACATTTAAAGTAGCATTAGTATTGTCCCTTAGGGGTAGGCGGTGTCTAACTGCGGGGACCGTGTTTAACTGGGTTAACCAGCGAGGGGAACCATCTGGTGTTACTAGCAAGCGAGGCGACCACAGATGCTGAATAGGTTAGTGTTTTTGCTCTAGGTTTACCACAAGGCAGCCATCGCGGTGGACGAGAGCGGCCCCTCCGCCGGGCGTTCCCCGATGGAGACCTTCAACAGCCCTCCACCGCGGCTCACCATCAACAGACCCTTCCTCTTCATCATCTATCACGAGAAGACAGGCAGCATCCTTCACATGGGCCGTGTGGTGGACCCCAGCCAAACATAAGTCACCCACTGTCTGCTACCTAACCCATACCCCAGGGGAAACTCAGCCTAGTATCCCTAACCCCAAACTACATAACCCCAGCCTCAGACACACATTGAGAACCATCACCTGTCTACTACCTAACCCTGACCTCTGAGAAGCTCAACCCACCTTCTTGTACCAACTAAACAACCACATTATCACAGAAACTTATGTTTACATGCAAATACACTGATGCTAATTTGGTTAGGACAAACAGGCAAGTTATTAACTGTCATGTAAACGTCTTAGGTCGGTAAGGAGATTGAATGTATTGCTTAATGCAGTTAAAGACGCTACGCTGTGCATGTAACCATGCTGACCTGGTATCTAATCGTAACCCCACTATCTAAAATAAACTAGCAGACTACATATAACATATTTTTGTTTGGTCCCCTAACATTTCTTGAATAGTTAGGACCTTATACGTATTTAAAACCGTTTTATTGTTGTGGTGTTTTATATGGTTTGTGTGAGCAAATCACAGATCGGCTTTCAAAACGAACAGTCAAATGGTATTGTCGCTATCTAAACCAATCAGATGAGGGTATTCTAATAATAGCAATTATAATAAAACAGCTTCTTGTAATGCTACGTAAAAATACTGTCTTCTGCAAGCATGTTCAGTTAATAAATAAAGCTGGTTAAAAGCGTGAAATCTGACCCTGTTTTAGTCTCGCTTTTTATTGGAGGTTTGTAATTGGAGTTGCTTCCTGTGTCACTTCCTAAAGTCAAAGTGAACTTTATTGTCAGCAACAAGTTACATAAAGGTTGGAATTGCGTTTAATCATACTCCAAATGTGCTATTAATATATATACCACACAACATAACATTCTAACATAATAACAGTAACAGAATAGCAGCATGGAGATACAGTTAGACTTTATTATGACTATAAGTTATTGTGCATAAAAAGCATTGTACAGAATGTTCATGGATCTACTTGAGTGAGTTGAGGATGTCCTGTGGGTAAAAAGCTGTTGCTGAGTCTGGTAGTCCTGCACCGCATGCTGCGGTAGTGCTTGCCAGATGGCAGGAGGGTGATCAGTTTGTGTGCTGGGTGGGCGGGGTCTTTGATGGTGGTGATGGCTCTCTAGTGTCAGCGTACAGTTCCTGGATGGATGGTTGGGCTCAACTGTTGATCTTTGCTGTCCTACCACGCTCTGTAGCGGTTTCTTGCTCAATGCAGGGACAGACCATCTTTACATTGAGGTTTTCAATTGCATTCTTAGAAGATAACGGAGATTGCGACTGGTGGATGTACTTTTGGTCCAGTAGTATTTACATGTGACTTGTAATCCTTAGTGATATATTTTATTTACGTGCTTTTTGTTCTGAAAACCCATTTATTCTCCATCCTGACCGCGCATGCAGTCTTCACTGCAGCTGCACCTGATACCTGAGCCAAACATGGAGTTTGAAAACTACATTGCTTACAGTAACCTGTCTGATCAGGAGGTCTTAGTTAGCCATCGAAAGAAGTCTCACTGAGGAATTCAATGACAGCTGACACATTCCTCCCCCTCCTGATGCACCGGGGACATCGTGTCCAAGTCCAAGTCCACGCTCTTCTTTTAATCGTGAGTATGAATCCCCCCAAACACACTCTATGTGCCAGTCTTTAGTCTAGCAACGCTATCCCTAGATAACCCCAACCCTAGCAAAACTGTCCCTAGCTACACATACCCCTAGCACAATATGACTATTACTAATTAAAATACATTGAAATAAACATTTAACTTAAAACATTCACTAAACAGTTGGCAAAAAACGAACCCAGCCATGTCATACTACCGGAAGAATAAGGTAATAATAATGACTCAATGAATAATGACTCGTCGACATGACTAATTTTGACTTAACTTGCAGTGACTTCACTGAGATGCAGATAATGATACACGATCAGGATGAGGAAGCTTGGTTTGGCTTTTCAGCGGATGAGCCCCAGCAACCATCCAGGACCTGTACCCATCCCGCTGCCCCATAGCTGCCGTACCAGACTGAGAGGCCGCTGGTGAGGATGATCCATTAGCTCCCTTTTAAGGTGCTCCCCCTTGTTTTGAAGGGGTAAGGGGAAGGGGGAAGGGGAAGAGGGGGAAGGGGAAGGGGGAAGAAATGGGATTGGGCCTAAGGCCCAATCCCATTTCTACCCCTTCCCCCTTCCCCTTCCCCCTTCAAAAAAAGGGGGAGGGGTAAGGGGAAGGGGTAAGGGGTAGAAATGGGATTGGGCCTTAAAGGTGGTTAGGGCAGAAGGGGGAGGCCAGCTCTCCTCACCCGGCGAAGGAAGTGGAGGCGTTGCTGTGCCTTCTTGACTATGGAGGTGGTGCTGGTGGACCATGTCAGGCCCTCTGTGATGTGCATTGTGCACCCCCAGGAACATGGTGCTTTTCACAGCCTCCACTGCACTGCACAATTGATGCTGAGTGGGTTGTGTGGTTTGTGTTTCTTCCTCAAGTCCACAGGTTATTTATTTTGTTTTGTTGACGTTGAGTTGATGACTATTGATGTCTGGTTATGAGTGGATGTACCTCCTCTCTGTAGGCTGAGTCGTCGCCGTCGCTGATGAGGCCCTCCACTGTTGTATATCATCTGCGAATTTGATGATGTGTTTGGAATTGTGTCTGGCACAACCGCCACGTGTCATCAGTGTGAACAACAGAGGGCTCAACACACATCCCTGGGGGACCCCGGTGATCATGATGGCGGTCTCTGAGGACATTTATCCAACACTTACTGTCTGTGGTCCGTCGGTAAGGAAATCCAGTAGCCAGTTGCAAAGTGGTGTACTGATGCCTATTAAGCTGAGTTTATTCACCAGGTGACAGGGGATGACTGTGTTGAAGGCGGAGCTGAAGTCAATGAACAACATCCGTCACTGTATTTGTTTTCAGGATGAGCAAGGCATAGGTGGAGTGCTGTTGCTATGGCATCATCAGTGGAACGTTTGGGACGATATGCAAACTGTAATGGGTCATGTGCAGTGGGGAGACTGGATGTTATATGAGCCTTGACCAACCATGGGCCGGTAGTCGTTCAGTGTTGAGGCTGGTCATCAAGGGCAAATCCCCATATGTTGAACTTTTCTGTATACACAGACAAACACAGTATTGTATGTCAACATAAATACATACAATAATAATAATTAATAAAAAATATAATAAATAAATAATGATTTCAACAATACCTACAGAAATACTTGACCAGTTAAAACAAATCATAAGCATTTTTTTTTAGTTCTTCTTTTCTTTACCCATTCAAAACGGAACCAGTAACCAGTTCTTGCTACTGCCTGGCAGGAAGAAGTGTTGATCTGGCCTGTAGTTCTATCTGTTTTCATAGTTCAAACTAGGTCAGCCAAATGTGACCACTCCCCCTTAATAGCTAGCATATTGCTAGAATAAAATTTCCCATGGCCAGACAACAGCCTGAGCAGCCCAAGGCTCCTGACAGGTGTCTGGAGACAGCTGGGAAAGCCTTTCTGAACCCCTGACGGATCTGTTCTGAAAGGTAGGACTCTAGAGTAGCTGGTGCTTTCAAGTGTGTTTTGACCTCAAATCCTCCCCAAAAATGTATTTCCAAACCATCGTTTGCATTCTTTTAACTCTTTTTAAATCTTCTAATTAATTTCTATTGAACTATTTTTGTCCTGTACAAAATGTCTTAATAAAGTGCAAAAAAGACCTTAATAAACTAAAGGTTTTTGTAACTTAACATTTCTATAGCAGCTACTAATGCCAATTGACCATGCACTGTACTTTGGTGCATCCGTGTACTGCAGTGTGTACAATCAGTAATTTGTATTACTTTTGCATGTTGAAACTTACCAACGCAGATGCAGGTCACAAGCTCTTTGCTTTCAGATGATCTAACGTCAGGTGTGCTCAGCCAACATTTCAATGGCTTGAATTTCAGATGACTATAAATAAAGATTTTTGCCTAATGCAGGGACAGACCAGCTTTACGATGATTTGTTCACTACATTCCTAGAAAATATAAATGATTGTAAGTAAAAGTGAAAAGGAAAATAAAGGGGGTCCAATTTTAGGGGCACAAACTTTTTCACTTTTTGCGACCCGTGGATGTACTTTTGGTCCAGCTAGGATCAAAATAAAATTATTATATTATGAGTTGAGTATGCATATCATTGTAGTATTTACATGTTACTTGAATGGCTTAGTAATATCTTTTATGCACATGCTTTGTGACCTGAAAACCCATTTATTATCCATCCCGACCGGGCATGTGGTCTTCACTGCAGCTGCACCTGATACCACTGAGCCAAACATGGAGTTTGAAGACTACACTGCCTACAGTAACCTGTCTGATGAGGAGCTCTTACAGTTAGCCATCGAAAGAAGTCTCACTGAAGAATTCCTCGAGAGCCGTCCCCATCCCCCTCCTGATGCACCAAGGACACCAAATCCGAGTCCAAGTCCACGCCCCTCTTTTAAACATGAGTATGATTCCCCCCCAAACACACTCTATGTGCCAGCCTTTAGTCTAACAATGTCATCCCTAGCTAACTCAAACCCTAGCAAAACTATCCCTAGCTACACCTACCCCTAGCACAATATGACTATTACTAATTAAAATACAATGAAATAAAATAATTAATAAATGACTCAAAACATTCACTTAACACAAGGCAAAACACTAGCCCAGCCATGTCATACTACTGGAAGAATAATATAATAAAATGACTAATTTCTACTTTACCTGCAGCCTCTTCACTGAGATGCAGACAATGATCAACAACCAGGATGAAGGAGCTTTGTTGGCTTTTGTAAAGGAAAACTCAGACAGCTCGACGGCCACCAATAGCGACGGCTGGACCGCTCTCCACGAAGCCGCTTACTTTGGCGAGCTGGGATGCCTCATGATCCTGATAGAAAGTAAGACTAGTGTCCTATCACCACCACTTGACCACTTTGAAGAAAATACCTCCGAGCCTTGTCCTTCATTGGTTTTTCTCATGGTCTGTTAATCCCCGGGGCAGTGTACAGGGTTGTGTATACTACAGGGTCGGACTCCCAACTGAAAGATGCTGGGTTCCATCCCCAAAGTCTAACTGCAGTCATTTTTGAGCAAGAAAGCACCCCTACCTACTCATTGATGTGGTATCTGAAAAATGTGACTCTAAGTCACTTTGGATAATAGTGTCTGCTAAATGACTAGAACACTAGAATCAAGTACAGGCAGGGGTGTAAGGAAGATTTGTATTAAGTTTGTCCTCTCTTTCTCTCCGTAGGGTTTCCTGACATGGTGAACAGATGTAGCCCCATAAACCAGACCGCCCTTCTCCTGGCTGCATACCGAGGACACGTCTCCTGTCTTGAGTATCTCCTGGAGCATGGCGCTGACCCCAACATCTGCAACAAGGAACGAGAGAGTCCGCTGTTCAGAGGTAACACAATCACAAGAGCAGACAAGTTTTATAAAAAGCACAAAAAGTACAGCTCTTTCCTTTTACCCTTCACTCAGGCAAACATCTTATATACTACTGAGTGGTTCTGATTTAGAAGGGCAGTCCGGTCAGTGGTTAGGTAGGGGCTTTGACTCTCAGCTGAAAGATTCTAGGTTTGATCCCAAATGTCCTACAATGTCTACCTTTAGGCATCCTCACCTGCTCATTAATGGCATGCACTAGAAGTCACTGTAAGTCTCTTTGGATAAAGGTGTACTTAGACTGGTACATGGTGTGGCAAAACCATAAAATGATCAATCTTGACAAAGGACACAGGCAGGACTGAAAAACAGTCAAAGCGTTATTGTTCGGTAATCTGAATGTTGTCTTTCAGCATGTGAAAATAAAAGCCTGCGCATGGTGGAGCTCCTTCTGAGGTCTGGAGCGGCAGTGAACAAGACTGACAACCAGGGAGCAACGCCCTTCCATGAAGCTGTCAAAAACGACCAGCTGGAGATCTGTGAGCTCTTGTTCCAGGCCGGAGCCAAGATCTCTACCTTCAATATCTACGGGAATCGGCCGTTCTTCACCGCCGCACAGAGTGGATGTGCCAATGTCTTGGGCTTCCTACTGGCTAAAGGTCATCTCTTTGCCTTAATTTCTCGTCTGTCATTATTCATTTTATCGCATCTTTTTAATTTAAGGATATTGTACGTAGCTGTGTAGATGGATTAGGATTTAGACTGACCTTCCAAACACTTTCCAGGATAAGGTTTGTTATTGTGCATTCTGTATAACTGCAGGCAAGCTATGTACAAATGCAACTGCTTTCTGACTTTTTGGACATTATTTACCGTGTCCGTTGTTGTGTCTCAGGTGCGGATATTAATAAACAGGCTAGAGATGGAGCGACACCTCTGTACGAAGCATGCAAGAACGACCAACTCTGCACGGTGGAGATTCTTCTGTCACATAAGGCAGACGTAAACCTGCCCACAAAGTCTGGCCTCCTACCCATCCACCAAGCCACGCAGAGGGCAAACAAACAGTAGGACAATTTGTAGTTATTTATTGGACATCATGCTCTACTTCAGTTCCCAACCTTTCTGCTGGCACAACCCAACAAGTTATTGTTGGGTTGTGGCACCAACTCAAAAGATGTAGGGAATGATTCTGAAAAATGTCACACTCATAATGACTAGGAAACGTTCCCAGTTCCTAGGCATGTAGCCTGGCGAGAGCCAGCCTTGGCACAATTAAAAGACCTTGCTAGAATAATCAATCAATGATGAAGCAAGTCTTTGGGGAACACCTAGCCTTACCTTACGACAGACGGATTGGGAACCGCTGCTCTACACACAGTAAACTGTGTGTAGTCTGTTCTTGGCAGCACTAACCTGTTTTCCAATGATTTTTTTGAAAAGGATGGTCTCCATGCTGCTTCCTCTGACCTGCAAGAAGAGGGTGAGCAGCAGCGGTATCAGCCCGCTGCACCTCGCTGCCGAGGATGGCTTGGATGACATCCTGGAGCTGCTGATCCAAGACGGCTACGACGTCAACAGCCAGCTGTCCAGGGAGCACCGGCTGATGTATGAGGACCACCGCAGCACGGCGCTGTACTTCTCCGTCCACGACAACAACCTGGAGGCCGCCACCATTCTCCTGGAGGCCGGAGCCGACCCCAACCTGGACTTCTTCAACCCTCTCCTGATCGCCGTCCAGAAGGGAAACGTTGAATTAGTGGAGCTGCTGTTGATGTACGGTCATGGACTATAATAAATAACACATCCGTCTAGTCCTGCGATCAATTTGAATATACATGTGTCAAGCGTCTCCTTGTAAATAGAGGTAGCTCCCTTCCTCCCTCCAATTGAAAGTTGTCTTGTTATAGTTAGCATCTGTATCGCCACTGTCGACAAGAAGTCTAAAACACCAAGACCATGTCTCCTGACTTATATACTGCATTGTGCAGATTCCTTTAGTTTCCTTGCATTCTTGCAGCGTGTCCATTTCCCCCCATAATGTATCGCATATGAACATGGCCTGGGCTGTCCTGGCTGCTTCAGCCACGGCCAATCCACAACACTCTCAACGAGTCACTCTAATTCTTCATCATCAGGTATGGAGCAGACGTCCACGCCAGCCTCTCCACACATAAACTGGGCTTCCCGTCGGCCGTGCTGCTGGCCATGAACGGCATCAACGTGCTGAAGCTCCTGTTGGACCATGGCTGCGACGTCCACCCCTGCTTTGACTGTGACTATGGCAGCAAGGCCCATCCATACTTCGCCCCGCTGTGGGAGGGACAGGAACTGCGATACAGGAGAGAGTCTCCAACTGAACACTCTGTCGATGTATGTCTGTCCTCGTGATGAGTAACCTATGGGATTGCTGGATCTATGGCTGGAGATGGAGATGGATGGATAGAGAGAGGGGCTGAAGATAGAGGGGTGGATACAGGGAGAGGGATACTGGTATAGATATAGATTTTAGAGATGGATAGAATGATAGATACATGTATAGATAGATAGGTATGTAAATAGATAATTACCTTCCCTGACCTTTTGAAGTATGTCCAATCAGATTACAGCTTTGTTTATAACCGGTCCAAATTTGTAGTAATTTCTGAATAGAACACAGGTTCCCATGGTTGTTTGAGTAAAAGGCATTGAACTCCTGTCGGTTGGGTGGCTATATTTTGACGCCGGACACTCCTCATGTGTTAACCACTTCAGATTGATGATGGAGAAGAAAGGATGATAGAAAAAGATAGATCGATAGTCGATAGATGGATACAAACTTGCAGACTAACATTGACTGTTTTGTTGTAGGCACCAACTTGTGGCACGACCAAAATTGAACTCAAACTGTGATTCTTTTCAGTTTTGTGAAGCCATCTCCAAGTATTCCATGAAGGAGCCCGGTCCGCTCATCTCCCTGCTGCTGGATTATGTTGGCCACATCAAACTGTGCTCCCGGTTGATTGAGATCCTGGATGGATGCGACGACGGGAAGCACATCAAAAGCAAGGCAGGTACGAGAGATCATCATTCATCACTCTTCATTACTCACTACGGTTATAGCTATTTACCCTCTTGTCAATTCGGAGATTGTTTAAAATTCTCATCAATAAGAAGCGGTTGAGTGCTTGGCTCAGGTATACCTTTAGAGTCAAACAACCAACCGCATGACAATCCTGCCCAACCATGTGATAATGTATATCAACATCTGAAGAAGAACTTCTGTTGAACATTACATTAATCGTTTGATGTTATTTGTTGCACTAGTACCACCGCATCCCCTGATGCAGCTGTGCAGACTGAGAATCCGGAAGACTCTGGGAGCCAAACGACTTAAAACACTCAATGTTCTGCCATTACCAAATAGACTACTGCGTTTTCTCTGCTACGACATGGAGTGCATTTCACAGTAAAAGTCCCAAATGTGGAGTACCTTTCAGGGTGAGCGCCTGAGCGCTTTTTTTTGTTTACATTTATTTGATGTTGAAGGGACAATATACATATATGAAATGTAAGAACTTGTAAATTTACCTGTTAATTAATAAACCTAATTATATTAGCCTTGTCTTTCTGATTCCTACAGCAACAATGTCGATACATTTTTCGCTACTCCAATCTTGATCATATGCTTTTATTGTTCCCAACCACACTTGCAAGACACTTTGGATAAAATTGTTTTGCCATGTAACTTCCACTATGCAGCATGAAACAGCATACATATGCACCCAATAGGACGCCAGACAGGAAGGTTAGGCCAATAGAAAGGTGTGATACTCCTGCATGATCCATTGGGAGACGGGTTACATTGATGTAATCAAGAACATTAATCACAACACGTCATGTAATGAGGTAATGTGATATAACAGTCGAGGGTCATGAAGGTCAAAGGTTGGATAACAGGTAACAGGATATGAAGGTGATATGTTTAAAGATACGGGTCACCTCTCGGCGAGGCTCTGGGAGGGGAAGGAGAGGGAGGGGCCACTTGGAGCAAGAGCTCCAAAAATACACCCTGAATTCTGACTCCTAAACACAGACACGCTGCAGAGACCACCACAGACAGGCAGGGCAGACATAGAGACACAAGACACAAGATAGACAGACACTACCAAGAGCAGACACTACCAGCAGGCAGACAGGATGTCATGGATTCCACCACACATCAACAGAGTGACATAAGAGATAGCAGACATTACAGTTGAATAAGTGAGTCATTTTGCCACCACTTGG
Source organism: Melanogrammus aeglefinus (assembly GCA_900291075.1). Classification (NCBI taxonomy): domain Eukaryota; kingdom Metazoa; phylum Chordata; class Actinopteri; order Gadiformes; family Gadidae; genus Melanogrammus; species Melanogrammus aeglefinus. The sequence continues at coordinate 71,787 of OLKM01000402.1, read as the reverse complement.
ATATTCAGGTGAAAGACTGGATGAGCGGTAACTACATTTACATGTATTTATTGAAAAATGTAATTTCTTGAGATGTTACTTTTGCTACTGTTGTTTTTGCAGCAGTAATTGCATGCATTTAAAACAACACAAAAATGCATGTTTTATTATGTTGTCCTATTGAGAGCATTTACTTCCAGTTAGAGGAAAGCACATTCAGTACCACCGTTAGATTTAGACCTTGCACATTCTATTTATACATTCTCGGTTGCATGCTGGGAGATGTTTACTGGTGGTTCAGTGACCGGACACTTCTTTCAGGGTCAGACTGCGAGCATGACTGTCCGTAACTTTCCTACCACTGCATGCGCAGAGCCAGGCATTCAAAATAACTTTATCTATGAGAGGAGGAGAGTGACTGAGATTGCTGTCCCCAGATCAACATGGCATTGGTCAGTGCCTCAGTCTCCCAGGCCAGCAACTCCGGCCTGGCCTTGGAGGACTACTCCTTCTACAATCAGCTGTCCGATGACGAACTCCTTGCGCTCGCCATCGAACGCAGTCTAACAGACAGCCCCAGTCTATCCGACAGCCCCAGTCTATCCGGCAACCAGAATCAACCTTGCAACCAGAATCAACCTGGCAACCAGAATCAACCTGGCAACCAGAGTTCGTCTTCTAGGGCAGAAACAGGTGGAGGTCTTTCAAGTCGTCGAACTGGTCGGCCTAACGGATCCGAACCCTGCAAATCCCTCCCCAAAACCAGCCACCTGAGGGCGCTGCCGCGCACTACAGTTCCCACAATCCCCCAGTGGACAAATTACTCAACCCGTGGGTGTTGCACGGCCTGCCCCTCAAGGACATACGAAAGTTGTTCTACACTTTTACACACACATTCCAACTGATGTTACGGATATCCTGTGTGGTTTCTATATTATGAAGGACTTTTATTTTGCTATTCTATTATTTTAGAAATAGTGGATTATAAAAGGAGCTTTGCCCTAAATAGTAGTTTATTATTCTGTGCTGTTTTGCTGGGGTTACTTGATAGCAGACAGCACCTGTCCAGAGACATCCAGAGAGGCTTGCAGGCTGAAGGGTAGTCTAGACAACCAAGAGGCAGCCTAGTCTAGTGTTAGGCTTCTCAAACTCACTTTTGATTCCTAACCCCTTATTCATACGTTGGGAAAAAAGTTTGGAACCCCAAGGTCAAGTGGTTAGAGTGATTGACTCCCAGCTGAAAGGTTCTTTGTTCAGTCCTCCATGTTTGCAGTCTACCTGTAGGCATCCTGGAGCAAGATGCCCCCTTAAGCCCACCCCGCTCCACAATCATATGTATCTGAATTCACTGTAGGTCACTTTGGCTCAGAGCCTCCTGCCAAATAAAAGAGAACATGTCATAAACACATTCCTGCTTCAGCTCCCAGGCTTGTAATGTCAGCCATGTAAACATACCAGCCGGAGCTCAGTCATTGGCATGCAATTCTATCCCAGTAAACTGTGAGTGTGGCCAATGGCAGAGATCAAAGGGGTCTTTGGTGCCGTAAGTACAGCATCCCCAGGGTTACCCTCAAAGCCCTGATATACTTAATTTGAAATGGAAATTACCCAACTGCTATCGATCATAACGATTTAGACAGGATGAAGTCACTGCGAAGGGCGGGTTGTTGGTTTAACGATGCCGGGAGTTTCCTACCATCCCGTATCCTTGTAGTCTCTACACTGAGAACCAGACACAATAGGGACACACAATGGATAAAGTGCTTTAACCACTGGGTCATTGACTTGATGCTTGGTTTTCAGGAAGAACTTTGCTGGCACGGTGAGCCACTTCATTACAGGCCAAGGCAAGCGAATGGTTGCGTACCGCATGTACGACGGGGCACTGGTCCACGTCTGCCCAGAGCCAGAGGAGTAAGTTCCATACAACACTGACATACACGTCCATTCCAAACCCCAATAGGCCAACTGACCGTTATCAGGCCAACGGATTCCCCTCACATGAGATGAAAGTGAATGTTTCCTCCGGACCTTTAAAACAGATTGTGGGGTCCATTAAGTAGTGCCTGACCTTCAGCTTCTGGGGCCAACTTTGACCAACATAATCGAGCCACAATGTATACAGTGCTTGATGTGTATAATTTACATTAATGTCAAAATGAACTGTCAATGCCTGTGAGTGATGTTACATGTGATTTTTCAATTGCCTATTCCGTGGTCTGATGGTTACATCCTTGAGTATTTGGTAAAAATCAACAAACATGAAGTTCAGGTTTTAAAGGCCCAGGAACCAATTCTGTAGTTTGAGAATCACCTGATTGGACACTCCCACCCATGGTGTCAACAGTTGATGGAATAAGGGCCATGCCACTAAGGAAGTGTTTGCCGTAGGGAGGATGGGCCTTTGTTCGCAGCCATCAAGAAAGGAGATGTACGCCAGGTGAGGGCGCTAGTGGGCCAGGAACACAGCCTGATGTCCAGTAAACCCGGCTGGATGGCCATTCACGAGGCTGCCATATACGGACAGGAGGCCTGCCTCAACGTACTGCTAACAGGTAGAGCTATACAACTACAACTACCAAAACTGATACTAACTAGAACCAGGTACGTAAAAAAAACATATTACTGCAAAAAATGATGGAAAGGGCAAATGTCAGGCTTTATAGCTCTCTAATTGTTTCATACTATTTAGTTGTTATCAAGAAGCCATTTTTAGTGAATTTAGACCAGGGGTCACCAACAAAGTGCCTTGCGGGCACCAGGGCGCCCGCAAGGACCATATGAGGCGCCCGCCGGCCTGTTCTAGAAAAGCACAACTCATTCTTGAACTTTTTCCCAGCTTTTTTAAGTCATTGTCGATAATTATTGTGAGAAATAATTAACATGATCAGTGTCTTCACATAGATGACTATCATTAATCATTAATAATAATATATAACTAAAGGCAAACTGATCAAATTTGTTATTTCAGAAGAGTGTATCAAACTGGGTGCCCTTCATTTGACTCAGTCAGTACCCATGAAGTATCTCTCAGGTTCAAAAAGGTTGGTGACCCCTGATTAAGAAAATGTCCCAACCGTTACCCCCAGGTAGCGGTTGGGGCATCTTACTCAAGGATGCCTAAAAGTAGGGTGAGGTAATTGGGTTTCTAAACCCAGAACCTTTTGACCGGGAGTAAAACTGATATTTTGAAAAATCAGGAAAAGGACAAGGGACGATCAACACGCGAACTGCGCAGGACCAGACTGCGCTTCTGCTGGCGGTCAGCAACTCCCATGCGGGCTGTGCCAGGCTGCTGCTGGAGAGAGGAGCTGACACGGCGCTCATGAATAAAGACAGGGAGACTCCCCTCTACAAAGGTAACGGCCCCCCAGTCCAACATACCTCTAGATTAGAAACACAGGTTCCCAACCTTAATCATGCCCATGAGATTATGTTTAGGTCTGAAAATGTTTGTGAACCCAAGTTCTTACAATGTTGAGCCTCTGCTCTTGCCCGCACATCGTTTTCATTTGTAGCCATCCTATCGTTTCATCATCGGACTAGGCTACTGTTCCTTCTGTTCTACACAATTAAATATGTAGGCTACTAAAGATAATTCATTAATTCTTCTCTCCATGCTTCTTACATTAAATATAATGATTTTCATTTTATTTGAGCAGACCACTATTTTGCCGTCAGTAGCCTATGTCTCCATGATGTTTTTTTCCCAATAATGATCGTTTTTTATTATTTATGATTTATAATAATTTATAATTGTATATTAATTGTAACAATAAATAATACAATAATAAAGCTAGCGGCTGTCTTTATAGACATCATAAATTATGAATGTTTTGAAATAAACAACAATCTGATATAATTGATATGATAAAATATAATATATTTCAACAATCCCCCTTGCAAGGCTTTCAAATATTTTTAATAAAACAAAATAAATGATCAAATTTATATGGCTAATAAATCCAGCTTCTAAACTAGCTCCTTGTAGTGAGGTATAATCTGACCGGTGTGACTATGATGTGAATGCGTGTGCTTTAACCGTCAGCTTGCGAGGAAGACAACGCGGAGATCGTGGCGATGCTCCTGAACCACGGGGCGTCGGTGAACGTCCACTGCAACCAGGGCTGGACGCCGCTGCAGGAGGCCGTGTGTCGCAACAACGTGGAGATCTGTGAGATGCTGGTGCAGGCCGGTGCCAGGCTCACCCCCTCCAACGTCTACGGCATCTCCCCGCTCTTCACCGCGGCACAGAGCGGGCAGGTGGCCACGCTCCGGTTTCTTATTAAACACGGTATGTTAAAAGGGAAACCGATTTGGTTTACTGATGCATGAGGAAACAATTGCGGTCTGACTCTGCATCTGGTGAACTGTATTAGGGCTAATCTAATCTAATCTAATCTAATGTAATCTAATTTAATCTAATCTAATCTAATCTAATCTAATCTCATCTAATCTAATCTGCAAACGTTATCAACATGTGATTCTGATAAATTAACAAAATTGACTAGTTTTACATTTTGGAGAGCTACATCACAAAGCATAATTTGGCCTTAACAATTCACTGTGTGTGACGGCAGAATTATTTTAGACTTAACAAGGTCAGCATATAATCATGATGATTGCAGGTGCGGATGTTGACAGCCAGGCAACAGATGGCGCCACCGCGCTGTATGAAGCGACCAAAAATGGACACGTGAAGGTCGTGGAGCTGCTCCTCTCGCAGAAGGCCGACGCCAACAAGGCCAGCAAGAGAGGACTACTGCCTGTGCACATCGCAGCCCAGAATGGGGATAACATGTAGGTCCTTCGTCATGAACAAGCAGGCTCTCAGACATAAACAATCACAACAAATCTGGCCAATAAAACAGCTTGACACATGGTAGTTCAGATGAACCGTGCATAGGTGATGTCCGACCTGTGCATCCTCTTTATCAGTTATCAGATGACAATGATCGACTCCTAGCCTAAAGTTACTTGGTTCCATCCCCAATGTCTGAAGTCTATCTCTATCCTTGAGCAAGATGCCTGCTAACCCCTACCTGCTCTTTAGGGACATGCATCTGTTATCAACTGTAAAATGCTTTGGGTGCAAGTCTGCCAAATAACTAAAAGGTAAAGGTTCCAGCCTGGTGCCCATGCTGATCCCGGCCACTAGCAAGGCGCGTATCCGCCGCGCCGGCATCAGCCCCCTGCACGTGGCGGCCGAACACAACATGGACGACGTGCTGGAGCTCCTGATCCAGGCCGACTTCGACGTCAACGCCCAGCTGTCCCACGAGCACTCCAAGCTGTACGAGGACCACCGCACCACCGCGCTCTACTTCTCCGTGGCCAACAACAACGTGGACGCGGTGCGGATGCTGCTGGAGGCGGGCGCCGACCCCAACCTGGACCTGTTCAACCCCTTGCTGGTCGCGGTGCGCGGCGGCTGCATGGAGACCGTCACCCTGCTGGTGGAGCACGGGGCCAACGTCAACGCCTACCTGTCCACCCACCCCACCACCTTCCCGGCCACCGTGCTCTTCGCCATGAAGTACCTCTTCATGCTGAAGTACATCCTGGACAACGGCTGCGACGCGCTGGCGTGTTTCCGCTGCGCGCACGGCAGCAGCCCCCACCCCCCCCTGAAGCTCAACTACTTTGAGCGGGATGAGATGAGATACACGGAGAACAACATGACTGAATGTACGGTTCGCCACTGTGTTCAGGTGAGACCCTGATGTTCACTGCGGCCTTTGAACGTGGCCCCAACCTTATCACTCACTTATTGTTAACCGGCCAATACTAACCTGCGTAATTAACCCTAAACCTAAATGATCTTGAATGTAACAAAACCCAATTTTGGATGGGGAAACCATCTCTACAGTTCTGCGAGATGGTGTCCATCCCAAGCATGTGTGTACGCTGGGCCGGCCCCATCATAGACGTCCTGTTGGACTACGTGGGACGTGTGAAGCTGTGCAGCCGCCTGCAGGAGCACCTCGACAGCTATCCGGACTGGCATCCAATCAAAGTCAGAGCGAGTGAGTTCACCTCAGTATGAAGTACAATCAATCTCAACTGTTTCCAACTGCTTTACAGGTAAGGATTTTTTTGATCTGCATTGCTTCAAGGGCTAATTATTGCACAGCCATTTACACACAATTGGCTCAATTGTTTGAGGAACTATTCCTACTACAACTGTAGAAAGTAGAAACTCAATGACCAGTGAGCGTGTACAGCAAGAAGAGGAAACGACCGCGACTTGCCCCTGATTTAAGCTCGGCTGTCATCTTGCTTTAGGGACCAATCTGACGCCTGATGTGGGAGACTCCTAAGCTAGCAGACAGTAACGATGAGGTGTTTTCTATTCCTCAGCCACAACTCCTCCACTGATGCAGATGTGCAGACTGAGGATCCGGCAGTTGGTTGGAGTTCAGCGCCTGAGGAGGCTGAAGACCCTGCCCCTCCCTGGGTCCCTCCTCCGATTCCTGGTGTACAAGGGGGCAAGCATTGACTTTGAATGACCCAGAGGTTCTGCATTAACTTGAAGCACTACTGTGACGTGGAGAACCACTGAAACAGGATACAAATGGAAACAAGCTTTGGCCCATTTCCTCAAGCATCCCTGCATCTGCCACTTCATTAATCTAAAAACAAGGGTTGCAAATCTTTATCAGGCGTGGCAGACATTGGGGTTTGAATCCAGAACCTTTGGGCAGGAAGTCAAAACACCCTAACCATTGAACTATCCAGCCCCTTTAAATCAATACACATCTTTAGGAAATTACTGAGTGTGAATGATTGAAATGTGGGAATAGCCTGTCTGTTTGACTACATTGCTTGATTTTTTTTTTTTTATAGAAAACATAAAATACTTTATTGTTGTGCGAGTAGCCATACCCATAGGTAAGTAAGCTCCATCATTTCTGGATTCTACACCATTTGAGTTCTCCACCTGAATCCTCTCTTTTGTGCATCTTGTGTTCTAAAGTGTTCACTTGGATTGTTTGATCCAAGTGAACCGCTTTCAACAGATTTGGAGCAGACTGCTCCTTGGTCAAGCCAATCACAACCATTTATCTAATATGGGATGGTTTTGAGAAGATAAATGTGCAGAGAAGCGCCATGAAAGATACATTTTTGTTCTGCGCTACCGTCATTATACATTTCATTACTCTTATTGGCTGTAGGTCTATCCAATTGCGTCCAGGGACTTTTTGGTCTGCAATACTGAGAATGCCCATTGAAATCAAAAAAATGAAGTGAGAGCTTCCTCACGATTTCAGGATATGAAAAGTCTTCATTTATTTCCATACAAACGTCCCAAACGCAATAACATAAACCCAGTAGGACTATTGTTGTCTATGCGGGTTAAATAAACTGTGACTCATTACATTTTATAACATCTGCTATTGAGTGACAAAAGGCTAACTTTATCTTTAGTCTTACCATACATAAATGCTTGATAATGTTTTGGGGATTTATAGATATCTGAACTGGTTGTCATATCTGGGTATCCGTTGACATATACTTAGTTTAATTACAAAATATTTCGGAGTAGTTTTTTAATTATTTTGGGTTTAAAGTTTATTGAACAGCATTGAATATCAACAGTCTTACATAAGCAAAGAATAACTTCCTTTATCTCGGTTTGGCTTCTACTGCCTTGATTAAAAAGTTGTTTATTTGTTTTTCTTTAATTAATATCTTGTTTGGTTGCCTTCATAAGAACCAACAAATCTGTTTGTTTTGATAAAATGTTCCCAAAGATTGAACTGACATAAGCAAGCTCTGTGTGCCATCATGAAACATAAGACACCAGTGTTATACAACCGGCTTTCCCTTGTCAACAGACTCTGGAACCCCATCTCTCTTCCTGTTTTTTTTTTTTATTGCAATACACTCGATAAAAGATATGAACTCTGATTTCTTCACTAGATGTTTCTTCATCTATGCTCACTAACACGTAATTTTCTAGGCAGACAGAACAATTATACACTGTTTGGGCTATATTTTATTCATGGCTGTGCTATAATTGTTACTGTTAGATTGAATAAGTGTTTATTTGGTCAATAATTTGCTACTCAGTTGACTGTTTAGAACTTCTTACGACAAGCTATACATTTCTATCATTATAGAAACAAGCTATACATTTCTATCATTCGATTATAGGCCTACTTTGTAGGCCTATGATCTGATAATAAAAAGATTTTGAGTTGATGCTTTGAACTAACCAGATGTTACTCTCTCTATAATGTCTCCTGGGTTGCGGTGGAGATTAAACATAACCCAGATGTGGACTAGTGGCCACAGCAATAAAGAGTTCTGAGCCCAGGTCTTTGGGGCTGATTTCTTTAGGTTTAGTAGTTGGTGTCTTGGTGGTCTTGCCGGTGGTCGTTTAAATCTTCAGGTCTTGGTTCAGGTCTTGGGGTTCTGGTCTTCAGGTCTTGGGTCAGGTCTTGGGGTTCTGATCCTAGGGTTCAGGTCTTCAGATCTTGGTTCAGGTCTTGGGGTTCTGGTCTTGGGGTTCAGGTTTTGGGGTTCTGTTCTTGGTGTCCAGGTCTTGGACGCTGGCGGTACTCTGGGAGGTGATGCAGGATCCAGCCAGCAGGAGCCAACATGGCCACCGCAAACACCGACATGATGAAGAAGCTTTGCTGAAAAACAGATAAGTAAATAATAAAGACAAATTAAGTTAAAATAAAAAAAATAAAATAATAATTATATATATATATATATATATATATATATATATATATATATATATATATATATATATATATATATATATATATATATATAGGCTAAAATTAAGAAGACTAAAGGAGGAATTCTTCTGACACCACCATTAAATATTTTACGTTGCGATTATATGAGATTATTATAGTAACAATATATTTATTTTATATGCTACTCATATAGAACAATGTTACTGACAACAGATGGTACGGCATCATCGTAACCATTACACCATCCTGTGTGTACAAAGTGAAATGTGCATTTCATAGCTTTAATAAAACAGGGATTTTTATGTAAAAGTTAAACGACACTCCCAACACACAGATACACACACAAACATAGACACACAAGCGCGCGCGCACACACACACACACACACACACACACACACACACACACACACACACACACACACACACACACACACACACACACACACGCACACACACACACACACACACACACACACACACACACACACACACACACTCTCACCCCGGCTCCAATGTGATTTCGGGGGGGTTTGCTGTAGATGCTGGCCCTGCTGTCCTGCAGAAGCGCCTTGGTCCAGATCAGAGAGCGGCGGCCTCTCCTGAGCCACAGAACCCCCATGGTGGTGTGTCCGCTGGGCTGGTGGTCCGATAGTCAGGGGGTCTGATAGTCTGAGGGGTCCGCTGGTGCTGATGTTTAGACTGAAGATCTCATGCAAAACATCCCAAGTAGACACTTAAATGGGTGGAGTTTATTGTCTCCAAACTAGCCAATAGGAAACGGCTAATCTGTAAACAGATGTAATCCTGAGCGTTGTTCCTTCGCTGGGAAAGCTCTGAGAAATGGCCACCCCTTCATTTAAAAGTCTTCTTTATATCAATGATTATTATGTGTACTTGCCTAACATAAACTGTGTAAACCAGAGAAAAACAACCACTAGTCTGGACAGCTCTAGACATTGTCAGATCTGATGTACCAGTATGTATAACCCATGTTAGTCACTGGTCGCCATGTTAGTCTAATATTATTCTAATCACTTTGGCTTAGGTCTCAAGTTTCTGGTCTTTTGTTACTTGCACATTAATTGAACAATGAATTCACCAATGGCACTGCGACGCTTGGATGGAATTTCAGGCTTTCTCACATGACCCATGGCTGAAACACATCAACAGAAATAAAATGCATAAATGTTAAAAAGTAAACCATCATAGACAAGGACTACATATACACATAACACACGTTTTTAAATGTATTAAATTTATGGATATTGATGAAGTAGTATGTTGTGGTCCTGTATAACAGGCTTATAAAGGTTATAAAGGGAGCTGTTATATGACTTCTGTTATCGCTAACAGTTCCCGGGGAGACGTAGGAAGCCATAATTGGTTGTTTTGCTATGCCGGGCAGATTGGATCTGTGTTCAGCAAAAGAACATGTTCTCCAAACACAGAGCAGCTGCCTGGGAACACGCAGGGGGACAATGGGGGCCTGATTGGCTTTAATGTGGAGATGAAAGCGGGGCCAGACCCTTCTGTCTGGTCACCCTGGGTCCTGGAAACACCACAATATTAGATCTTCTGCTCCTGACGCGTAGAGGTCGGGACGCACAGAGCTTACCGCCCCTGTCTCACTGATCTCTGACCTGATAGCAAGTGCTCAGCATGTTTGGGAACAACAGTTTCATTATTTGGTTGTGCTGTGGTTTACATTGTGTTGGTAACATGTATTTTATCCACAGCTTGACATCGTTATGCACGTCTTATTTTCAATAGAACTTTTGCAATAGTACTTGTCTTGGCTCTTTTAGTTGTGTGGATGTATTATCACTTTAAAGCCTGTTTTTATAGTATATACAAGACAATCGGCTTGTCTTCAAAGTACAGGCCTGTACTGTCACAGTATTTGACTACAGTCAAGACTGTAAAGGAGCAGGTTGATACAGCACATCTGATAATACAACACTTTGACCACAGATCATCATGATGATATGTTGTCTGAAACAAAGGGGTGCTGGAACCTATCTGGAGGCCATTTCTGCTGTCTAGCCGCAGACAGGGAAGGGTAGAAACAACCAATATACAGTTAGCCCAAAAGGGTTTTATATTTCAGAGTCAGGCTTAGTCTAGTCTCACAAATCAGATCTTATAAAGCTTACATCACTCGGTGAGCAAAAGCAAACAGTAAAAAGGTTTCTGTAGTGTCTGTTAGTTTCAAATCAACACAGTGTAGACTGGCCACTGCAGAAATACACATATTTAAATCCCCATCTGTCGGCTTCATCCACTAGCACAAATGTGTTTTCTTAAGTCCAGTTTCTCCTTACAGAAACAGGAAACAACGCGTATCTCCGCCCCATTTAGTTGTTGATTTCCGGGCCAGGCTCTGAGGCATCTACCCTCAGTAGCTCTGCTATAACACAGTAGGACTGCGGGTTTACGTTTAGTCTTAAAGGTCAGCAAAACGATTCCGCAGTAAAAGCACAGAGATCACAACTTCTCCTTCAAACGGCAGCAAACCAGGGTGGACACTTTAATAAACACGTTCATCAATATGCCAATGAAGAACCATTTTTAACATACAATCAATGATTAAAGCGTTATTTACACAAAACTGCAATGTTCTACCTAGTATAAAGATAGGGTACAATAGAACATTTATGACATATACCTAGTACAAAGGTAGGGTGTACAATAGTGTATTTACCAAATCTACCTAGTTTAAAGGTAGGATGTATTGTGGTACATTGAAGCCTACTGAGTAGACCAGTGCTATAGCACATGTACTACTGTAGGGGTAGGGTGTACTGTCGTACATTCATATCTACCTCCTATGATGGTAGAGTGTACTATGTACCACTATTGGCAAAATGTTGTGGGATATCCTACCTGTGTGCGAATATTGAAAATATAACATCCTGAAATTACGAATAAACAACTTAAAGGTGTGGTGTCTTGTACGTCCTGCTGGGATGGGGGTGTGATAGCCCTAAAAAATAAAAGATACAATATTCTATATATACCGACTTTTAAAGGTTGTATCGGTGATTCTGGTTGCCCTGACTTCTGTTGCGAGATTCCAAACAAACAGAGCCAGCTAGCCCCATCCCTCCCGTGTTTTGAAAATGATCATGGACGCGCATTTTCATGAACTTGCATGAAAATGCAACAGGAATTTGTAGCTCCCACTTCGCGTGCACGAGCGCGAAGCACCACAACACCCACCCCTTGTCTGTGATTGGTTGGAACACTGTTTATTTTGATTTGGAGGTGTTGGTAGTACCATTTGTTTTTATTGTGTGCGATCTCGGACTCTAGGCTGCCTAGACGCGTTTTTTTTGACAGCCTGCTTATGGGACGGGCAGCTAGCGGATCGTGAGGAAAAAGCAGATGAATGTGATACTTTATGTTTCAATCCGAATCGCTGATACAAACTTTAATATAGGGTCCACTGTTACACATGAACTACGGTAGTATAGATCTTGAGCATAGTACTACAGTCCAGGTAAAAACCGGCGGGGTCAGAACTGATCTGGGATCAGAACATCTGCCCGTCCGCCCGCCGCCTCTTCCGGCTCTGCTGCTGTTCAAAGAACCGTCTGATGTCGTCGGGCGTCACCACCTGACAGGAAACAGGTCACATGACATCAAGCCTCATCCCAGGCTGTACCTTAAGATATTAACCATTAATGATCTCAAACTCACCTTTCCCTCAACTGCAAAGCTCTGGAGGAAGTCTTTCAGCTCCGTCTTCATGTCGTTGTATCCTTGAAACAAAGAATAACAGTTGGGTTCGGTTCATCATTACCGGGTCAGTAACTGACCACAAATACTCGCAAAATATAAAATCCTGATATCAACTAGAATATTGAATATTCAGTACTCAGTATATTCAGTATTCAGTACTTTTATTTTTTTTTATGCATTCTGTGTATTATTTTAGTATTTAGTAATGTTGGTATATTGCATTTCATCTAATTTCTAATATATTTTCCATTTTGTAGATCTTTTTTTTTTTTTCCAAAACACACACACACACACACACACACACACACACACACACACACACACACACACACACACACACACACACACACACACACACCATGTATGATCTCCAGCTGCTGGACTCTGTTGAGGTTGTCCAGGGCTGACATGAGGGGGTCGTGACCCCTCTGCGCCTCCTCACTGCGCTGGCCCTTGGTCTCGTAGGCCAGCACCGTGTCGCACTCGTCCAGCAGGAAGCTCACCCCGGAGGCAACGTAGCACCTCTACACAGGCACCACCGGGGGGCAGCACAGCGCACACAACGTTAATCCCAGCTCATTGCTCAACACAGTACTTTTATTTTGAAATGGTTTTGAAGGAATTAACAAATTTGTTCAAGGCCACACTAACACACAAACATTCAGATGGAATATAATAGACACTTTTACCCAAATTGATGATAAAAGCGAGGCCGAGAACAATCTTAAATGATAGATTGGAGAACCAAAAAGTGATGCCAGACGATGAAGCAGAAAGGCAGGTTTGTTATTAGTGGGTTTGTCCAGAAGACCAAAATAGGGTTTAGTGTGTAACCACCAGCATATAGGAGAGTCTTGTGGTTAGGGTGCTCGATAGCGGGAAGTCATCAGTCTGCAGTCTACCTGTGGGCAATTCAATTCTATTGAGCAAGATCCCCAAACACAGACCTGCTCCTTTATGACATGCATGCATCTGACTTCAGTTTAAGTGACAAGCAAACGCTGCATGCAGCTGCCAATAGTACACAACACAACACTATCAGCCGAGGAGAGGGTGAAGGGAGCCGACGCCCTGGGCCGTCTCACCTGGCAGGAGACGCAGGAGCAGAGCTTGGTCCTCCAGGTGGCCGGCCAGAACACAGCCCCCCTCTGCACCCTCCGGGGACCCCCCAACCCCTCAAGCTCCTTCAGCCGGCACGCCTCCTCCATCTCCTCACACCGCCGCTTGCAACGCTCCACCTTCAACTCCGTTTTCTGCAAACAGAAACCCCAATGACTTAAACCTCGGCTAGTTCAAAAACTGCAGGTTGTTAAGCGCTAACGTTAACATAAGGTGGGCTGTGGTGACCATTTTAAACCATCCATTTAAGACATTCTCAATGGAGCGGCCCAACTGTCCATAAAGGCCACTAAGGGAGGTGCCTGAGGATTGTTGATTATATCTGACAGACATCAGGGTAGACAGCGGATTGATTTTGAAATGGCTTGTAATGACAAATCAACATCACACTTGGTGGTAAAGTAATTGCCTTTAAAGAAAACTGAGCCAGCCTCATCAACAGCCTGCTTACTATCAATGTCCTCCTTACTCACCTCCTCTTCATCGCCGCCGGTCACCCGGCTAGTGGACGGCTCCCCTTCTTTTTTCAACTCCTCGCTCTTCACCTCCTTCTGCTCCTCTTTCTGCTCCTCCTCTCCCTCTAGTCGGCCACCAGGAGCTGACCAGCCACACAAAAGAGAGGCACGGTGGTGACCAGCCAGGAAAAGAGGAGGCAGTTCCCTCAGGTAACAGAGTAGTCTATTCAAATTGACTCCTTCACGCCATTGTCAACAGTTGGCTAATTAAACTGCCATCCTGAGCTCAAACTAATGTAGCAAGATAAAACGACAATTGACTCATCTGTCATTTAGCAGACGCTTTAATCCAAAGCATTCTATAGTCAATATATCTCATTAATGAGCAGGTAGGGCTAGTGAGGGCTTCTTGCTCAAGGATGACTTCCGATAGACTGTTGAAACTGGAAGATCGAAATCAGTTGTAGCGGCTCCTTCATTTAGATCACTAGACTGCATGTTGAACAAGGTGTTATCTGACTTGTAATAAGTCAGATATGATATGGTCATAATATCAAGCTTGGTGAAACTGTGTGTTATGGGGCTCTGGTTACTTGCTACAGTGGCTGCATAGGTCCACAGGAAGGGGTTCTTGTTCATACAGGACCCACAGACCATCTCCTGCAGCTCCACACTGTCTGGCGTTTCACAGCCCAGGTGCTGGAAGAACAGGGATCAGGGAATATTAGAACAAGCGTAGGCTGAGGGGGTCAGGAACTGTAGCGTTATCCCGAAGCACCGCAATGAGATTCCCGCTACTTTACTTCTTATCAGAAGAACAACAACAAAGACAAGGAGAGTAAATAAGTCCCGCCCACTCTCTCATGCAAAAAACACTAATCTAGGGCATCCCGTTCCAGGCGTTCTGTTTTGAGAGGAGAACGTCTGTTTACGAGGTAAGAGCAAGCGGAGTAGACAGGCAAGATACAAGAGGATAGCAGAATCCAGGTGGAACCTTACTCTGCCGTGAAGCCAGTCCTCACACAGAATACACTGGACCATCTCGTCCTCCACCTGAACACCAGGAAACAAGGCACATCATTTATATTTCATATGGACATTACAGCGATAGTATTCTTGCTCCAAAGGTGCCTACAGCTCGTCGTATCTCAAGCTTTTCTGTAAGAAACATTGGGACATCGGAGCGAGCGGGTACCTGGTCATCTGGGTCAGGGTACGGACGGTTGCAGGTGCAGTAGAGACCAAAGAAGTTGTGGCTGTATTTGTTCTCGCTGTTGAGCTGCTCCTTGTCCTAAAAATCAAAGCAGGTAGAAGGTGCTTATTGGCTTTCTATCTAACTCACGACATATTTTACATTTAGCAGAAACTTTCATCCAAAGCAAACACACAAGTGAGGCTGAGGACAACATTAGACATAACATTGGAGTAACTATAACGGTTTTCAAGCGCAGCACAAACTAGTTTCTAAAACAAACCGGACAAGGTGCAGAGAAGAATTAGAAGAAGAAAAGAGGAGTGAAATGGAATTGAAGAAGACCTACTGGGTACAACTTGCACTGTTGTTTGAACTTGCTGTTCCCACAGTCACAGCGGAAGTTTCTGTGGAGAAACCAACCGTTTGTTATATTTACACATTCGATACATATGGTATTATATCTACAACACCAGCAGACCAACAGGATGGCATAGACCTACCTTTTGGTGTAGAGTTCGAACAAGTCGTGCCCTTCGTGGCATTTATAAGAGCAAGCAAGACACACACCTGCTGCCTCTCCACCCTTTGGTGTGCAGGTGTTGCAGGCGTACAGGGCCTGCCGCTTCACATAGCCCTGGGAAGGTCACACAAAGACAGGCACTGTTAAAAACGCACACAGACACTGGTATAAACATTAGTCTATGAAAGAAGATTTTTTGAGTCTAGAAAACCATACAACATGTACAAGGGTTAATATTACTTAGATCGTAGGGATTGTATCCAGTACAACTACGTGAAGAACACTGCAACCTGATGATATAACCGCACCTGAGGAAACGAGCACAAATCCGAATCGCTGCCAGCCAGAACAGCAGAAGCTTCGTTCTCCAACTCCTCATCCTCCTCCAGAACATCCACAAGAGAAACGGTGGTTTCCTCTTCTTCGTTGGCCGCCATCTTTATTGATATACACCGATCTGCACTCCTCTATCAAATGGATACAAATCGGATTTGCAGACGGGCTGATTTCGTGGTGATTTAGCCTAAATATTAGCTATTTCTGTCCAGTTATCTGCTGGTTGTTGTGGCGTCTCTGGACAACTTCCCAACTACTTCCGGTGCACGTATTTCGCGGGAAACGTACGAGAAAGTGACGTAAACTGACATGAAAACAACCCACAACGACCAATCCTGAACGTTAGAAAAAAGGTGTATGAAATTTCCTTGGAACAGTTATCGTTATACTATATATAATAAATACCCATATTATATATAATGAATAACATTTCACGATGCTTGATATTAATTTCCACGTACCTACAATTTAAAAATAAAAAATATGAATAATGCAGCTTATAAGTAAACAAATTAGTATACATATTAATATTAAAAGATATGCATTAATTAGATATGTATTAATCCAATGAGGGCTTGGTTATTTTCATTAGTCGTAACATGCTTCAATATATAAAAAACAAAAGTAAACGTACAAAGCGGAAGCAGTTCATCGAGTGTTCAAAACATGGCGCCGCACGGTGTGACGCTGCGAGGGGAGCTGAGGTACAGGGATGGGGTGAAGAAGAACATAGACGTACACATTGAAGGTAACCTCACCTCAATGATCGTGGGCATCAAGACACTCAGAGAACAAGTGTCAGACCTTCTCACAGAACTTACAGTGCAAGAAAAGGGGTCGGTCGCCGGTGACAAAGAGGAGCTTGGATCTAGTGGTGAGGATGTGACTATTATTTGTTTATTGCTCAAATGCTATCGCTTTTGCTAAATTCTCACCTAAACGAGTATAAAAACGTTGAAGCCATGACGATTGCAATGGCCTATTGGTCTAAGACGGATCTATTACTTTCTACCGCAGATGAAGATGATGAGAGCGATGAAGAGATGGAACCGATGCACGTTTCAGAACCTCCTGCAAAGAAATCAAAACCTGTAAAAAAGTGATGCCCCTTTTGATCGTGGATCATATCTTCCCATGCTTTATTTTTTATTAAATGTGCCTTTGAGGAACATGTTATACTTTTACCCTTCAGTCTACTGTACTTATTACTGACAGCCTTTCATGTGTTTTAGGCTATGTGTTTACAACGGTTGTATTGTTTGAACTAATCTAGTTGGTTGATTGAATACTTCTAGATATTGAGTAGCACAGTGAAATGGATTTCAGCGAGGTAATCGGCTTAATCAATTTCGCACATTGTACATTTACACCACTCATACTTTCTCCAGATGTTAACCAGAATAAAACAATCTTTCAACCTTAGTGTCTTCAAATGAACCGTTGACGATAATTTCCTTTAAGACATGACGTCCAATTGTATCCAAGCTACAATTGAGGCAAGTTAATACATATTATAGTGTATGTTTGTATAATTGAGGCAGTGACAATGTTAATAGGCTGTATGCAAGCGTGAAAATGTTACATCTAAATGGTTATATTTCCTATACAGAAAAAAATATATGGATAAAGTGTTGAGGTAAGTATGACATGTGGATGCTGAAGTGTAACGTATATTGAGAATTAAGGTTCTAATTGAATACTCAACACTTTACGTGTGTAGTCCAATTCACCATCTGTATTAAAACACTAGTGTCAACAGTACAGAACATGTGCTTTATTTGTCATACCAACAGGACAGCATAATCATATTTCCATTCAATAATTATACAGTGTAAGAAATCGTACGACGAATCGAATGACATAAAAACAAGTATCTACCACTCGCCAAGGTGGCTTAATGGGAATAGTCAGTTTACATTTTGTGCCAGGGAGAGGCACACACACACACACACACCCACAAACCCACAAACACAAATTGGCCTCAGGTGTCAATCAACTGCAAACGGCTGATCTGATTGGATGCCTTGGCAAAAGTCTGGTGGCGGTTACAGAGCACAGCCAGGCAGATGGGCAGAATGCAGTAGCCAATAGTCTTGGGGTCGGCCCTAGTGCAGGAGTAGAGGAACAGGAAGACTTGGAGGTAGGGGACGAGGAAGATGGTGGCCCACACCCAGAGGGGCAGAAGGAGGAGGTGGGTCTTGAGACTCTGGCTCCAGGAGGAAGAGGACAGGGGTGTTGAGGAAGAGGAGGCGGCCACACTCCTCTTCTGTTCTAGCCGCTCGACGTGCTCCAGGGAGAAATGGTTCATCTCAAACACGTAGTAGACGGCCAACATGCTGGCAAGCAGGTAGAGGCCAACGCCTATCCAACCCATTCTCTGGCGAAAATTCATCATTCTCCATAATCTTCCCTGAAAGACAAGCAAGTTACAATAAGGTTAGTTTACTCTCAAACAAGTGTAAATTTCTCTCCTGCTTTACCCAGTGTGCATGATATAATACATAACAATACAGGCAAATTTCAAAGGATTATTGAAGATCAACCATGTCAATCATTTATTTTTCAACGTCTCTAGAGGCAACGAATATTTTAGGCATTGAATATTTACCATTAAATAGGTAAGACAGTAGGCTATGGCTTTGGAAATTCAACATCATATAATAGGATAGAGAAGGCTGACAGCTTTGGCTTTTAAAATATGTATTCATACGTTTATTTCGGTTAAGTTAGTTAGCTAGACTAGAAAGCAGATCGGCCAGGTAGACTCATTCACAGCTACACTCATAACCTACCGAACCACGCTGATTATACAGCACAAATGAAATGGCGCGTTTTAATGTATGATGAGATTTACTTTACCTTCGTTGACACAGTAAATGGAACAAATGTAGTTAGCCCTATGATGTTTGATCTGAATTATTTCACATCCATTGTTGAACAACAAGCTCTCTGCTCTGTGGCGTGCGGTCATGTGACTTCAAGCGCAACTTCCGGGTAACGCGGACTTTAATTGGACGACAACAGCACCATCTGGTGGCACAAACAAGACTCACCCAGGCAGGTGTTTCGATCTGCATTCAATTAAAATAGACCAGCTACACGCCTTTCTACGGATGCATAAGCAATAATTACTGCTCTTGTTTTTCTGACTTAACGACATAGTCATCTTTAGAAGTCTGACAAAGGAGTTCATGGAAAAAAAAAGGACTCGATTTTCTGAAATGATGATTCCAGTTTTATTTTGGTTCATGTTTGAGACGTTAGGTCCTAACGTCTCAAACATGAGTATTTTGAGTATACACGAGTATCTCCTAACGGTTAGGAGATACTCGTGTCCATCAGTAAAAGTGATAGTATTGTGTTAGTTCGTCCCCTTTGTGCACCGCATGACTTTGGAGTTGTTCAGACAGAAAGTCCTTCATGTTGAACCGATATGGCTTCAATCACGGATATAGGATGACAATTCTGAAATGTATTCTCTTATGTTACATTTGGTCAGGTGAACGGTTCATCATTTACATTTTTACTAATACCTTAGATATCTTAGATTGACTAAACGTGTGTGTGTGTGTGTGTGTGTGTGTGTGTGTGTGTGTGTGTGTGTGTGTGTGTGTGTGTGTGTGTGTGTGTGTGTGTGTGTGTGTGTGTGTGTGTGTGTGTGTGTGTGTGTGTGTGTGTGTGCAGTCCTATCACATTCGTCTAGATTTGAACAATTATACAATTACCACATTGCTTAATCTTGTTTTCGTCACGACCTGCTGCTGTTTTTTCTATTGATTTAAAAATGCACTCCCCTCTTGGGTAAGAGGTGTGCAGATGCATCCCCCCTTGTTATATGAAACAGTAATCTATGTACAAAAACATGACATGTGACATGGTATGCATAAAGACAGGCCAAGCAACACCAGAGCTATATAATCATCATTCATTACCATGATCCTATCCGATCCTCGTAGCCCTGTCGCGCTCTGTCCACTGGACGTCCTTCAGCTCTTTGTATTGCATTTCTTTTGTAGCTACTGAGATTATTCTCAGCCTTACTTCTCAGTCACTGTTGATAAAAGCATTTGCTAAATGACAATGTCATGTAATTAAATGGCAATTTCCTTACTCATTAGAACACTTACTGGACATTTATTCCTGTATTGGAGTTAAATGTATTGTCTACATTAACAAAGACTCCCAAGAGAGACTGGGAACCTATGAAATGTCTGCATTGAGCGTTTTTAAGCCTTAAGCCTAAATCCTTGTTTGTATTCATGTTTCATGCATTTATTTTTTAGCTCGTCTCTTTACCTATTTGGGTGATATGACCGTATGTCTCCAGTAGATGGCAGTAGTCGCCCAGGGTCTATATTGATGCGGTCTTCTGCACAACGTCACCTTGCCTCAATTAGGCCTACATTATACGGAGCTCATGATAACGTGACCAAGCTAATGGATTACTATACTATATTGCTCGAGGGATACCCGAGGGATCGAACATATATAGTTGCATACACACATATTGAGTATATGCATCATCCTAGGTTGTGGAATCATAAGCCTCCATGGGGTACATTATGCTACTGTCAATGCACCGTCAGACATTCTATACACTCTCTCACTATCTCCATCCTTGCCCTGATATTATAGGAAGGACCTATCTGACTGTTTGTGTTACATAGTGGTCTGGCTGTAGGGGTGAAAGGTGGACTTGCTGGGGGAGGCGGTGGTAGAGTGGGTGGAGGTCGAAGTAGAGTGCGGCTGGTTTGGGTGCAGAGGTGGTGGTCGGGGTGGAGGTTGAGGGGGAGAGAGTGGTGGTCGGATGCAGAGGTTGGGGGGGAGAGAGGGGTGATGGGGGTGGAATGATGGTGGTCTGAGTGGAGAGAGAGGTGGCCTCGGCTGTTGTTTCTGGAGGGGGCGGAGACATCTGGAGGAGGTCTTGGTCTTGTCTGGTGAGCCTTTAAAACGGTTGATTGGTCGTAGAGGGAGTCCATGGGGCTCAGTAGGCTTTGAGGAAGCGCTACTGAAGGTCCAGTGCTTTAGTATTTATTTGGTAGTATTTTATGGTTTTATACAGACTTGGTGATTTCTTCCACGAAATACTAAGAGAATGTGAAGTCCAGGCTCATACTGATGCTGTGCTCTAGCTCACGTCTTACAGAACATCCAATCATCTGCTCTCATTAACGATCACATCTTCCAACATAAACCAATGGGGTACGTCTTATTAGATGCTGTAGCCGGCAACGTTCGACCTATGATAAATACAGTTGGTCTGTGTTCTTTTTAGCGTGAACGATTTGAGCAGAAATAATGAGATTGCTTGATGTTAATGTCCGTGCGTGTGTAAACAGACCCAGAATTAATTACCTAGTATGTAAAATGTGTTTACATACTAGGACCGTAATACTGTTTATTATCACGGTCTTGCTTGGGCAGAATTGGCCCTTAGCTGGGCCAGAGTTCAGGGTTTTGTGTACAGAAACCTCCCAAGAGAGCATTGTTAAGGCGCTATAGCCTGCAGGGTCAACATGAACTAACTACACAACCTATGTCAGCCGAGATTCCTCCACTTTGGGCGCTACACGTTTCTGTCGCAACAACGAAGAGCCTCTCGGTCTCATCTCCCACTCGCTGCTACTCTTCCAGTCCTAGGTCCTATTTATGCTCTTGCTATGCGTCTTGTTTTCCGCTTTTACCTTATTTGACAGCTGCCTCAAATACACCTTTAAACAGATTTAATAGTGAAGTTTTCTTCACTTTATAAAGTGCCGAGGAATGCAAGAAAATGTCACCTTTTTTTTATCGTATGTGCTTACTCCTCGTGTGTGTGTGTTTGTGCGTGCGTGTGTGTATGTATGTATGTATGTATGTATGTATGTATATATATATATATATATATATATATATATATATATATATATATATATATATAAAAGTTGAAATATATAAAAGTCGAAAAAGCATTTTGAAACACTGATGGAAACTAAAACCTGAGAGCTGCCTGTGCACGCCGGTGTTCCGCTAGGAGAGAGGAGGAGGTGTGTATGATCCAGGCTATCTTCTTTTTAATGAGCAGCGGTGGAGGAGACGGCTGTTAGCGAAGGTGGACTTCTGTGGATTGACCCTCTGTGTGTGTGTGGACCCCCGCGCCCCCCTTCCCTATAGACTAGAAGGGGGGGGGAGAGAGAGAGAGAGAGAGAGAGAGAGAGAGAGAGAGAGAGAGAGAGAGAGAGAGAGAGAGAGAGAGAGAGAGAGAGAGAGAGGAGAGAGAGAGAGAGAGAGAGAGAGAGTGAGAGAGAGAGAGAGAGAGAGAGAGAGAGAGAGAGAGAGAGAGAGAGAGAAGAGAGAGAGAGAGAGAGAGAGAGAGAGAGAGAGAGAGAGATTATTATTTCTGCACCTATACACCCCAGCATATTGTTTGTGTTTGTATGCTTACTTGGCAACAGAACTCTCTGATTATGGGATAGAGAGAGCAGAAGGAGGGATGGAGACAGAAATAGAAATGGAGGGAGAGACAGCCCTAAATAGAGGCAGAGAGGGAGAGCCAGAAATAGAGATCAAGGAATGCAAGGCAGAAGTAGGGAGAGGGAAAGATCGGGGGGAGAGTCAGAAATAGAGTGGGAGGTAGAGAGGCGGGAAGGGGAGGGGGGGGGGGGGTGGGGGGAGAGAGATCAGGGAGGATCTCATCTAGACCGTCTGGCCTGGCCCGGGTGTATTCCCCATCTGTAGACTATGATCCTGGATATCAATGCACTTTCTGAGCCCACATACACACTGTGTAGTGTACGCCATGTGCCCACCCCTGAGCACGGGGCCTTCTCTGTGTATGGGGGGAGAGTGCATCAAATCCATTTCCGTTTCAAAGTTATTTATTTCCTGAACCGCTCATCCCGGCTGTCGGCATCCGTAGTGTGTCAGCATATCGACTGCTCCCACTCTGCACCTGAATTAAGGTCATGCGAGTTGCAAAATCGATAAACACTTGATGGATTTCAAACCATCCAGGTTCATCGTCATGGTAATGGCCTGCCAGTACTTTGAGAGAGGAAAGCTGTACTGGCCCCCCCCAGAAAGTTACCGGATGATTTCCAGTCATGTTGAAGACGGGGGGGCCGCCACCATCAAATTGTCAGAGAAATGGAGATCTTCTCCTCTCTCTGGTTCTCTCTCATTTTTTGCCCCTCTCCCTCCATCTCTCTCTCCCTGAGATCCCTCTCCCTCTGTCTGCGGTTGTCTAACTCAGTCAGAAAGAGTTTCATTGCCAAGTAAGCTTCCACAAACAAGGAATTTGCTGAGGAGTGTTGGTGCATTAATAATGATGTATCTGCCTCTGGATGTCTCTCTGTCTCTCTCCCTCTCCCTCTCCCTCTCCCTCTCCATGTCTGTCTGGACTGGAGCAGTGAGGATGTGCTATTTGTGTTTGTCTCTCTCTTTCTCCATCCTTTCACTGATACTAGCGTAAGGACCTATTGAGTACTAGGTGTAATAATGCTCTGGGTGTAGGGTTGTGTGTCTTGCTGGAGAGGGGGGGTCGGTGGTGGAGATTACGGGAGAGTGGGTGATCGGGTTGGGGTTCTGGGTGGAGAGGTGGTGGTCGAAGGGGAGTGATGGTGGTAGTTTGGTTGAGAAGGTGGTGGTTGGGGTGGAAGATGGTGGAGCTTTGGATGGAGAGGTGGTGGTCTGGGCGAGGGCTGGGATGTCTGGTGAGCCTTTAGAAACGGTTGATTGGTCGTAGAGGGAGTCCATGAGGCTCAGGAGGCTTTGAGGGAGAGGAACTAAAGCTCCAATGCTTTGGTATTTAGCCTCCGTAACTCAGAGTTGGAGTTGAAGTCCAGGCTCATACTGAGGCTGTCCTCCAGCTCACGTCTCACGGAACATCTAATCATCTGCTCTCATTAACAATCACATCTTCTTTCTATCTAAAACTCTGTAATATGTCGTGGTATGAGTCTAATGTTACTACATTAGACCCATGCTAAATATACAAGACGTTGTTCTGCGTTTTTTTTTTAGCTTCCACGGTCTGAGCAGAAATAATGAGATTACTTGTTGTGAACGTCCATGCGTGTGTCCACAGACCCAGAAGTATCCCGTAAGCTTTCACAAACAAGGTATTTGCTGAGGTGTATTGGTGCATTAATAACAATGTATCTGTCTCTGTCTCTCTCTAACCCCATCCCCGTCTGTCTGGACTGGACCAGCGGGGACGTGCTATGTGTGTGTTATGTGTGTGTGTGTGTATGGGTTTGTCTCTTGACACGGCATTGTGTGTTTGTGTGTGTGTGTGTGTCTGTCTTGACACCGCTCTGTTTCTTGATTTATTGCTGTGCGTTCCTGTGGGTCCCTGTGCTGGGGGGCGGCGGGGTAGGCCTGTGTGTTGATGTTGTGTTATTGTGTCCTATATGGAGTTAGAATCATGCCAAAACCCCACACACACACAAAACGTGTTTTACTCGCGCACAATGATCCACACACACACACTCAGAAACATATTTTTTCAAGTACAAACTAAAATCTTTCAAGTACAAACTAAAATCTTTCAAGTACAAAAAAAATTCCTTCAAGTACAAAACAATTCTACAAGTACGGAACTAAAAGTTGCGCGTGGATCCGAATGCATTTGTGCGTGGATCAGCAAGGCGGAAAATTAGTGCCAAAAGTCACGTGACATTTGACACTAATTTTCCGTACTTGTAGAATTGTTTTGTACTTAAAGGAATTTTTTTTGTACTTGAAAGATTTTAGTTTGTACTTGAAGAAATATGTTTCTGAGTGTGTGTGTGAATCATTGTGCGTGAGTAAAAAACGTTTTGTGTGTGTGTGGATCATTGTGCGTGAGTAAAAGACGTTTTGTGTGTGTGTGGGGTTTTGGCATGTTTCTAACTCCATAGTCCTAAACCCTGCCTGTCGGGTTGTGTTTGTGTGTTGGCCGTGTGTTGTTGTGTCCTAAACCCCGCCCATCCTGGTGTGTTTGTGTGTTGGTCGTTTGTGTATTTTGTCGTGTGTGCGTGTTGTTTTATTGTTCCCTAAACCCTCCCTGTTGGGGTCCATTTGTGTGTTGGCCGTGTGTTTGTGTGTTTGTCGTGTGTCATTGTTTCCTAAACCCCGCCTATCGGGTGTGTTTGTGTGTTGGCCGTGTGTCGTTGTAGGCTGTATTCGTATGTTTGTGTTGTTGCGTCATAACCCCGGCTTGCCGAGGTGTGTTGGCTGACTGGTCCGCTCCGCAGCAGATCAGAGCCGATCATGTCCCCACCCCCCCCCCCCCCCCCCCCTAGGCCGTCCCTTCCTGCAGCCGTGATCTATTAGAGAAGGGCTCCTTGGCCCGCCCAGTCCCAAACACGCAATTCATCTGCCGCGCACGCTCGCACGCACACTAACGCAAAGGGCTAAAATTAAGCGCTGTTGGACCGACCGTGCGGGAACATACCCACTGGTGTTCTTATGCTGCTGCACATTGATCTACCTGCAGCCGGGCGGAGAGTCTGGGTTTTCTCAAGCCCCGATTTCCCACAGGTTTATGTTGGAAAAGTTTCAGTCCGACTCTCTAGATAAGTAGTGTGTGTAGATGATGCATACGAGTTTGACCATGGGAACAGGAACAGCCTTCAACACACATCCAGAGAACACACAGGTTTTCAAGAGAAAAAATGGAGAGGAGGAGGGCAATAGCCAAGGGTCAAACCAGCGGAGTAGCGATCAATGCAGTGTCTTTATAGAGACATGTTTGTCAGTAAAGCTGCGTGGAAAGGATAAAAAACGTGTATAGAAATCAGTGCAGTTTCACTGCAAAAATATAAGACCGATAACGTTTTCTTCCACATTTATTAACATCCATCCAGTCCTTGCTCCTTCCGGGTCTTTTTATGATGCCGACATTTCCCCTGATCATGTAAGATGTTGTGACTGTATTTATCATCTGATATCGCCTACGTATTGAGGATTTAGGAGCGCCTTGAGAGGTTTTAACCTCAGGGCTACCTGCGCAAACGCACGCACATGCACAAGCACATGCACAGACATACACTCACACATGCACAGACAAACCTTGTCCACACTGTGCGTACGTAAACGGCTTGGCTTTGATCACTGGGCCTGTCAGATGCCCTCTGTTGCTCATAAGATATACATTGAACACTTGAATGCGTTGATCCCAGTCTTAGCGGAGGTCATCTGGGGGAGAAACCGGCCGTGTGTCATTAATTACGGGCTGCACCTTTTGGAATAAAGTCATTTAGCTGAGATGGATCTATCTGCTACTTCCCACAGACGTGACCCCAATAGAAGGGAAGGAGGATGGAAACTTCTGAAGAGGCTAGGTTAATCAGAGGGTTGTCGGGTTGAATACCTGGACGTGGGCCTCGAGCAAGACCTTGATCTGTGTGTGTGCGTGTGCGTGCGTGTGCGTGGCGTGCGCGTGCGTTTCCCTAGCAATAATGCACGATGGTCTAGGCTTGAATCTTTTGGGCTTCTGGCTGACGGGTTCTTGGTTTGATCCCATTTTTCCACGTAACTATGACCTAGCTCAACGACGAGTGGCCATGTGCTCATCGCCTTACCGTTCAATCTGCCAGTAATGAAACGAAACCCAGAACTCATCTCCCAAACCACCAGGCAGACAAAGACACATTTCAAAAAGCCCTAGGTAGGAACTGACTCAGCAACACGACACTCTGCTCCAGAAACTTTCTTCAGGGTGCAAAGTCAGTGTGTCTGCTCAGATAGGGGGAGAGAGAGATGGAGATAGGGGGAGAGAGAGACAGCAGTTACCCCAATGTCTCCATCAGGTCACATGTCGCTGTACCAGAAACCCAACAGCCGCCAGGTGACCTCTGATTCACGGTGCCATATGTTTGTACGGCGGGGTGGGCCCTGATAAGTCTGTGTATCTGGGGAGCCGTAGCGGAGGACCAGGTGACGATGTGCAGGTGATTCACTGTAAGTTCACCTCATTAGAGGCCCAGCTGGGAGGACAGCGGGTCCTCATCTCTCTCTCTCTCTCTCTCTCTCTCTCTCTCTCTCTCTCTCTCTCTCTCTCTCTCTCTCTCTCTTCTCTCTCTCTCTCTCTCTCTCTCTCTCTCTCTCTCTCTCTCCTCTCTCTCTCTCTCTCTCTCTCTCTCTCTCTCTCTCTCTCTCTCTCTCTCTCTCTCTCTCTCTCTCTCTCTCTCTCTCTCTCTCTCTCTCTCTCTCTCTCTCTCTCTCTCTCTCTCTCTCTCTCTCTCTCTCTCTGACAGACGCCCTGTCTGCCATCCCTGAGGACAGTTTTCACGAGCGACGAGTCAGTTCACACCTAAGCTATTTGAAAAGTGTCTCGCTGTGATCTCTTTATAAACCGCTTGTCTGTTGGGTCGTTTGGGAGAACCACTGTTGTGTTTTGTTTTGTCACTGAGCGAGTAGGAGTGAGGTGTTTAGCCCAAGGATCCCTATAGCTAGTTCTGTGGAGGACTTGGGGGGGATCAAACCCAGAACCTTTTCAGCTGGAAGCGGTCTATCTCTCTCTCTACCTCCCCCTCTCGCTCTGCGCCCCGGAGTCTCCCTCTCAGGAGGGAGGATGCTGGAGGGAGTTCGGTTTGCTTTGTCAGATCCTTCTTCACAGCACCGTGCGCGTGTCTGTTTCACAGGTTCACTGGGGACTCTTAACACAGAGACAAAGGTAGAGATTTTACATTTGTGTATTTTTTTTTAGACCGGATCACACCGGACGCTATCCCATAATACTTAGCATCCATACCTGGAATTGTGGCTCATCCTCATGTCACTAGAGTGACGCTGTATGGCTGCTAATGCTCTCAAGAGAAGAGAGTGATTGGTTTTCCTTAATCTCTTATATACAAAAAGAGATTATGTTGGAAATGTATCACATTCATTACAAATGTGATAAGTGAAAAATGTATTTTACGGTAGTGTTCTGCCCCATGGATATTGATCGTTGAAAGACAAATTTAATAGTGCAACCAGTTTTAGCAGTAATAGTAGTAGTAGTTGGTATTACTGGGTAGAAGTGCTGGGATAGTACCAGAAATAGTGCTTTTACAGTTTTCTGAAGCAAACGCTGTAATGTGTTCTCAACCAAAGAGCATATTTTTAGTGTTAAGACCCAAACTTGGAGTCTATTTATAGTGTGAAGAACCAAACATTGACTACCAAACAGTCTATTTATAGTGTTCTGAAACATACATGGCCTCTATTTATAGTGTTTTGATCCAAAGACGGCGTGTTTATAATGTTAGAAACCAAACAGGGACTGTGCTTATCGTGTTAAGAGCAAAACATAGTCTATTAATAGTGTTAAGAGCCAAACATGGCGTCTATTTATAGTTTTCTGAGCCAAACATGTCATCTATTTATATTATTAAGAGCCAAACATGTAATCTATTTAAAGTTTAAAGAGCCAAACATGGAGTGTACCGTTAGTATTAACATCAGTCTATTTAACCACCAAGCATCGTGTGTTTTAAGTGTTAAGAACCAGACGTTGAGGGTATTTGTTCTGACTCATCGTGTCCCTGGGGGTAAAGGTTGACAAGGTGTCGTACCTGGCCTCCCTGCCACTTGTTTACAGGAAGTACACGGTAGTTTTGTCATCGCTTGCCTCAAACAGATTCCCTCAAGATATGGCCTGAACAAATGTTGGCAAACAGTGGTGGTGTGTGTGTGTGCGTGTGTGTGTGGGAAGGCACCCCTGCACGGGGAACTAGCCCCTCTGAAACACTCGCTTACACAAGATAACTACTCTACGTTGCAAGAATTATGCCAGCAACCCTGAGGAGATCCTTTCAAATGTTATGTTTTAATGAAAAATATCTTTGTTATCCCTCACCTCAACTGTTTCTATTACAGCCATAGTTGAGCAGAAGGGATCCCTTGTTTTGAAAACACAAATACAGTATTATCCATCAGGTGTATCATGGAACAAGTAACGTTCACTATTTCACTTTTTGACACAATAATGGTTTATATTACTCCACAAATGTCATGATCGTACTTCCATAGGAGGGTAAAGTCAGCTTTATTTGTGTAGCCATTTTATTTGTAAATTTACTTGTATAGCCATTAATCCCAGTTCCAGTCTCAAAGGGCTTCACAGGCCACATTATACAACACCCTTTAAACCCAACGTAAAGGAGAATGAAGAAGTTAGGGAAGTAAGTTAACTCCTGTCTTTCTCGCCAAGAAGTGTGATTGTGACGTTGTCCTCAACACTCCTTGCTTGTTCGCCAAATGAAGGAGTATGATTGGATGCGGTCTTCTTCTTCACTCCTGGCTAGCTCGCCCAATATAGAAGTATGATCAAAACAAGGTGCATTTTCTAGTCTGTTGCCTCATACAGATAGCGGAGCCAATACTTTTCCTTCAATTTTACCTTCAACCACTTTATTCGTGGGATCACGCAGGACACGCAAAACAACCACCACAGTCTGTGACAACTTAAATTCTCCCCTTCTGCGTGTTACTCCTGTGTGCTCTCCCATTATTCTTCCCTTTAATCCATCACAAAACACAGTATATCAAAGCACATGACAAGGGCAGTGACCTCCAATTATTACCTGTTAATATTTAAAAGATCTAACCCACTAATTCCTATTGCGTTACCTTTAACCCAATCGCATTCCGCCTCCACCCACTCTAGGCTAAAGATTTGGTGATTTGGAGATACATAGGCAAGATGGGCCCCTTACCTGTTGCTCTGTGGGGAAAAAAGGAAGGATTGTTAATACAATCCTCAACAAGAACCCCAATCCCAAAGGGAAGATTCTCACGGCACAGAAGAGGGAACTCAGAAGAAGGATCTCTTCTTTCAGGGATGGTTAGAAGGGAAACGGTCAAAGTCACGGTTTGAACAGGTTGGGTAACCCTTGAACTATCGGGTGAAAAAGGAAAGCCTGGCATGAATCTGATATCAGGTATCCGGTTTCATGACTGCTTGTTCACCGGATGACAAACAAGCAGTCATGAAACCTGGCTAAACGTCCCTCATAAGACAGCAATGATGGATAATCTGACACAACAATGCATTGCTTGAGGGAATGCAGGAATACGATAATTGGGTATTCTTGGTATTCTGGTGGGCGCGTGGGATGGATGTTTTTCCCGCCACCACCGGCCCCGGATGTGCTTGCGGGGAGATTAGTTTGGACTCTGGGGCGAGGTGTGTATCGCATTACCGGGGTCTTCCGTCGGTCGCGGCGTACGGCGAGGGCGCACGTCGCCATGACAACAAACTGATAGATTTTCCCCGCTCCCGTGACCCTCAGGAAACTATCCCCCTCCTCTCCCTCTTCTTCTTCTGCTCTTCAATTATTCTCCACTCTCCTCTGCTCATGTTTCTCCTTTCTCTTCGGCGCGCAGGCGAAAGTTTGTCGCCGTTTTGCCCTCCTATAATTATTTTCTCCCTGAGGGCTTTTATGGAAGTGGTAACCACGGTTACGGGTCGTCGGCACGAAGAACGCCATCCGTCGGCGTACGTCACAAACGTCCTCGACCCGCTCCACCTCCCTTGGCGTGTATTTAGCATGCGGTGTTTGTTTCATGTGTCACCAAGGGCTTGCTAGCTTCGAGGTATGAGTGTGGGGTGGCGGCTGATCTTTAGTGTGTTTTTTAGCGCGTTGTTTGCGTGTCTGAGCTCCCCTGACGCTCCGCTCATGATGGGAGGCAGACGAGATGAGGGCGCAGTCTAACTCTAAGCGTTATTCTCTGTGGATAGGTTCCAAAGCGCTTCCCGGGTTCTCTGGCAGCTTTGGCTGCTGTCCATGGTCCTTAAATCGATTACAAACGGACAGGACCTATTAACCAGAACATTTTGGCTGGGGGTTGAACCTCCTGACCCACTGACTCACTGTCGCACCCTGTTGGTCCTGCAGCCACCAATTGTCATATAGTAATATCATTATTAATGAATCATTCATCATTAATAATCATGCCAATAGGACTTCAATAAATAGTCATTTTCTATAAAGAATAGCTACTTAAGTACCCAAAAGGTAGGAATACAAACATTCACACAATTTAAAGCTGTGTGAATGTTTGACTAATTATCACAATAATTGGTACCCTTCAAACCTGAAGTCATGGTTTAATCTGCCACGATGTTAGCAACATTATACATTTGTCGATGAATCACAGAGCATGTGTTTAAATAACTAAGCAGGATATATAAATGTATTCCGAGCCATGAAGCAAATTCATTTTCATCTCCTTGCCAAGAAAGAAATCTAAAAATCCATGCAATCCTGAAACACCTTGTCCATGCTGCGATGACTCAGCGACTAATCTGTAGCGCCTAATTAGTGCAGGATGCTAATGGCATGAGCTAGCATTGGACGCTAATACTAACTAACAGGCCAAACGGTTCCCAGGAGAGCTACTGCCTAAAAGCTTATCTGTTGTCAGGAGGCCAGAGAGGGCGGGCAGGGAGCCATTGGGTCCTAGTGCCGTCACATTCAAGAAGATTATAATTAATTAACTCAATCAAACGTCCTTGACACACCTATAAACAAAGGTAACGACGCAACAAAAACATACAATTGGTTTAAATAACATTTACATTTTGTGAAGGATAACGGGACGATTGTTTTGAATTCAGTCCTGTTATTGCTGGTCCACGGGACGGGCCGTGCCACAGCAAGTCAATCCCACCATTGAACACCTGGTCAGGGGTAAAACAGGCTAGACACCCCCTCCCCCCGCCACACACACACACACACACACACACACACACACACACACACACACACACACACACACACACACACACACACACACACACACACACACACACACACACACACACACACACACACACACAGCTTCCAGTCGAGGCTCGTCTGGGAAGGATGGAGGTCATGAGTTCACCATCTGCTTCCTGTCCAAAGGCAGGCAAACGTCCCGTCGTATTACGCTCCACTCAGCCAGAAGCCTCCCCTCTCTCTCTCTCCGTAAAGTGGTTCAGCAGGAAGGAGCTTGGCGTTAAAGTGGGCTAGGATCGTCGAGCAGCTGTAGAGCGAACGTTTTTGGGCTCAAACCCCAATGAACGACCATCCTGGAGTAAGATGCCCCATGACCGCTACCTGCTCCTTGAGGACATGTATCTGAACTCACGTTGAGTCGCTTTGGATAAAAACATCCGCTGGTAAAGTGTTACAAATGACAGCATAGTAAATTCATTCTGCTTTGAGGTTAGTTACTTCCTCAAGATGCTTTTGACTGGTGTCTAGTTGTCATAATTTTGCATTGAATATGATTTTTTGGCTTATATCGAACATATCGAATATGCGTCTGTTTTCTCCTTGCGTCTGTCCCTGAGAAGTTCATATTTAAAAGGCTACTAAACAAACAGACGGTATTAGCAACTACAATTTCCGAAGGGCTCGACTCCCAGTCTGGGCTGGTATCAGAATATTGTAGAATAAACTTTGAAAGGCCAAACATAGAGGAATTTGCTTACGGTCATGGAGAATGAGGAAGCCAGCCAATTGGAAAAAGCCAAGTGCTTTCTCAGATCCTCCCGTGCTCCTACTGTACCTCTCTCTCTGTTCAGCACACAACACATTCATCTTAATGAGAGAGAGAGTGAGAGTGAGAGAGAGAGAGAGAGGGAGAGAGCGAGCAAGGGGGAAAAAGAGGGAGAGAGGGAGAGAGCAAGGGGGAAAGAGGGAGAGAGGGAGAGAGCAAGGGGGAAAGAGAGAGAGAGGGAGAGAGCAAGGGGGAAAGAGAGAGAGAGGGAGAGAGCAAGGGGGAAAGAGAGAGAGAGGGAGAGAGCAAGGGGGAAAGAGAGAGAGAGGGAGAGAGCAAGGGGGAAAGAGAGGGGGAGAGAGAGGGAGAGAGGGAGAGAAACGGAGAGAGAGAGCTCTACCACTGCCCATTGTTTACCAGGGGAGAGCGAGCGAGACAGAGAATCAAATCATGCTTGTTCTGGGTCAGAGTAAATATTAGATATTGGAGAAGGGGGAAGGGTATAGTGTAAAAGTAGAACCTCGTTCACATTCTTGTGTTGACAGCCATCCCCTCAACCCCCTTCCTTTACGGATGTGCTCAGTTGTTGTGGTGCGAAAAACCACACAGTATCTCCGACATGTCCTTCACACGAGCAGGCGTGCACTTTTGTAAGACATCGCACACATCGAGTAGTGGCTCTACCATATCCTCCAATGTCCATCGTTACGTAATGAACACATTATGTTGTGACCTCACATGTAGTGACGGGATGTCACTATCTAGACAAATGTAAATTGAACATTATACTAGTTTTACTCCATCAGTGTATTGTATTCCATCTATATATAAACTATATATATATAATATAATGTATTCACAAACTTTTTGGTTCATTAATTTTCACACCTAAAACGCAGCGAAAAGGGACATTATTATTATTATTATTATTATTATCAGTGCAACTATTATGAATTATTCGTTATTTTTTGGCAAGGATCATTAAAAAGGTGCAGCCTACTCTACGTTTTTAAACAACCTTCTTTTACTCCATTGCTGGTTTAAAATATTCATGTACTTTAAAATACTTATTATTTCGAGGATATAATAAACAAGGTTAAAGATATGAACACTACACACGCACACACACACACACACATACACATACACATACACGCGCACGCTCACAGTCACACACACGCGCGCGCTCACAGTCACACACGCACACACGCACGCACGCACGCGCGCGCTCACAGACACACACACACACACGCGCGCGCGCTCACAGACACACACACACACACACGCGCGCGCTCACAGACACACACACACACACACGCGCGCGCTCACAGTCACACACGCACGCGGGCGCACGCACGCGTGCGCGCACACACACCACACACATAATGTAAGCATAGGACAACATCAAATACAAGCTATGGGAATGAATAAAGTGTACTTTCAAATAGGTTAAGCCTTTTAATCTCTGCATTATGTAAACTCAATAAGGTAAATAATTAGATCACTTTACCACTATTAAATCAATTAGATTCAGAAAAGGTATTAAGGATACCTTGCTTGAATACATTAGCATGTCTGGAGGAAACAAATTGATTTCTTATTAGTGAGGTATTGAGAATAAACTCAATTACACCAGCTCAAGTTCCCAGCAGCCTCATTTGTTGGGAAATTGCTGCCTCACATTTGAAACACAAGGTAAAAAGTGAATGCTATTTATTAGTATGCTTGAGCCAAGATGATATACAATAAGTGGATTTGAAGAACGATAAAATCGAATTCCGACTCATTTGTTCTGTTTTTAAAAACAAATTGACAGTATAACCATAATTTCACATTTCTAGAGAGGAGACTTTACTAATGAGTGTTAATCAGTGTGTATGTGTGTGTTTGTCTGTGCGAGTTGCACATCTGTACAGGGAACACTTTGAATATCTGTCTTACTGCCTGTCTGCACCTGTCGGCCTCTCTTGCCATCTGCCTTTTTGTCAACCTGCCTGTCGGTCTCTCTGCCTGCACGATCATCCACTCCAAACACTTGGACGGGTATGCCCACTGAAAGCAGCCTGTCTTCAGGTGAGGAGATGTTCAGGGCTGGGTATCCTAACACAGGGGAGGGATTAACACACGTTATTTAATTACTTTACATTTCAGAGTCATCGTTTGGGTCCCCCTTTACCGTCTGAGCTATGGCATTCACTTGAAACCTCAGGCAGGTGAACTTCAAAACTCTGAGCAGACAGAGCATCCTCTACTCTGGTGGTTTCTCACCAGGCAGGATTAACACAAATGTCTCGCAGGATACGTTGTATATGTCATACAATTGCGTGATTTGGCCAAATTGTTGTTGTTGCCAAATGTTCCATTCCACCCCAGACTCTGGAACACTTGTCATTCGAAATTCTACAACATCCCAGGAAATGAGTTCTGAACTTCTAAAGTTTAACCGCAGAATGACAGGAACAGGCCCAGCTTTTTACGTCTGCAGGGACTAGACCATCAGACAAGACCACGCCTTGTCCAGGCGGGATCCCCTAAGGGGCTTCAGCCTCCCTTGCCTCAACGCGCCCGGGGCAAGCATCAGACACACTCTCCTCTCTCTCTCTGAGCGCTAACCGCTAGCTCGCGGCCGCTGTTCCTCGTATGTTCAGAAGACGGTGAAACCAGCGTGGGGGGGCGGGGAGGTAGAGGGAGGGGAGAATGAGCAAAAAGGCTTTTTTTGGGGTCTTGGCGCACTTAGTAGACGGCCCGTCTTACAGGGAAGCTGACTGCCGGGGTCCCCTTGGGCAAGGCGTTCCACCAACGAGTGCTTCTGGCCTAAAGGGACGGAATGTTCCAGCTTTCTGTCTGGATTTATGGAGCACCACATATCTCATGGAGGGAAATAAATACATAAACATGCACGTGCAGCGCTATAAATAAACACATTGATGAATAAGTAATGTGCATGGTGGGGGAGGAGGGGTGTTCTATGAATAGATTGATGGCTGTGTGTGTGTGCGTGTGTGTGCGTGCGTGTGCCTGTTTGTGTCTGTTTTGTAACCTAGATTGTCTCCACAAGGACATGAAGCCATATTATTATCATCTGCTGTTCCAGCTGTACGTCAAAACAACGCTGACACACTTATTATACCATACCTCTACTCCTGTTACTCATAGGGGAGCCGCTATATATTTTTGTGCTTTACACTTTGCTCTTGCATAATCTTATTTTAAAGCATTCACGTTTCAGATATAAACATTGCTGTGATTAACAAAAGTCCATCCTATAGTATTTTACATTCATGAACAGTTGTGTATTTGTGTGTGTGTGTGTGTGTGTGTGTGTGTGTGTGTGTGTGTGTGTGTGTGTGTGTGTGTGTGTGTGTGTGTGTGTGTGTGTGTGTGTGTGTGTGTGTGTGTGTGTGTGTGTTTCTCTCTCGCTCTCGCTCTCTCTGTTAAACCTAATCTAGGGTGTAATGGAAGGGCAGGCTGTAGGATATCCGGCAAGAACTGAATTAGGATGATGTTGGATGAGCTGTATTACGACTAAAGGTTGAGTCATTTAAGGAGTGGTGATGAATACCACTCATACTCCGTCGAGCCCCCCGGAGGAATAAAAACATTGGCGTCAACTGACAGGATGGCCGTTTCAGAGGATACCACTCTGATCTGACCCTGATTTGCCCATTGCTGATTTGACGGCACGTTCACTGCCCCGGCTTCACATGCCCCAAGACTGTTCATGTGTGCACGTGAGAATTGACAGTATAACAATAATTTCACATTTCTAGAGAGGAAATGTGAGTCCATGCCCCCTTTCTATCTTCTCTCATGGAAGTATTTATGAAGAATGAATATAAAACCGGCCAAATATTTAATGAACGTGGCGGAGGAGGTGAGGATGAGGTAGGAGCGGAGGAATACCACCAACGGCAGGCGGCGGATGAATATGCTATACGGTGTTGGGTGTGCCGCGGTCCTTCGCAAATTAAAGCCGAGTCATCCGGGCCGCGTGCGCCGCTCAGGCTCGGTGACAGCTCGTCAATCTCGCCTGCGGATCGTTCTTTGATCGCGCCGAGAAGCGGTCGGTGGATCTGCATACGGAGCTCCACGTGTTAAGTCGCTCGTGCCTTTTTTTTTGTCTGGTTTTAACTCGTTTTGTCCTTGTCTGCTCTCGCTCTCTCCTCCTCCTGCTCCTCCGTCTGGCTTTCAAGTCCCGGGAGCTTCTTGGATCATCACCGAGAACTCTCAACAAAGATATCTGTGAATATAAATAGATAAAAGGCGATGCAGATGAGCTAGACGCGTGAATAAGGGTGTTAGAGTTGAGTAAAAACATGCTCAAAGATGTGATGTGTTTGCCCAGTCAAGCTTGTGATGGAGACAATTATTTTGGAATTTGTTTCGAACTCGCTGAAGGTTTTGTCTGTAGGGTCTCAAACTTTTAACTTTAATCATAGCTCAAATTATGACGTATAGTTCTCTATTCAGCGGCCCCAATGTAACAACGGCTTTAATAATCGCACAGTTTGACGTGTTCACGGTCCAGAGTCAAACATATTGACACAAACATCTTCCCACGATAACTTATGTTACCAGTCCCGAATCGAACCTTTTAAAATACTTATAACCTGAAGGCAACCTAGAGCAAGATGGCTCCTTACGTCTACCGGCTCCTCAGAAATGAACGTCAACCCAGGATGTAAATGTAAACGTTATTGACAGTGGACGTAATGGACAGTATGCAATATAACGAGTATAAAGCCACAGTGTTGAAAGTCTTCGAATAAGAGGCCCCGTTTACACGAGGACGCTTGCGGGTAAAAACAACAAAATATTTTATCGGAAGTGCCTTTCGTTTAGACGGTGACGGCGATTTTTGGGGCATGAAAACGCATAAATCTGAAACCACCCTACAGAGTGGAAAAGTTGAATACGCTCAACCGTAGCGTTTCCGTCTACACTGCCAAGACGCAGAACTCTGCTCAGATCTGCTCGCGTCGCGTACGCGTTTACGTTGCATACATGTGGCAGTACAAGGAAATAAACAAACGTGTCAGATTATTTCCATGCATCGGACCGTCAGGGTGCTCTGGCAGCTCTAATAAACTTACGGGAGTCTTTCCACGAAATGTACAGGATATGTACAGATAGTATTACTGAACAGAGAAGGATCTGTAATTATGTTTTGGTTTTCGCGGCGCAGATAAAAGAAGAAGTACGATTCCACGCATGCGCTCAGACATGGCGGTGTTGTGTGATAGTGTATCACAGCACCACCTAGCCGCCTGGCATGCATACCCAATCGAATTCCACACACTTTTGCGTCACCGTATGCACGCAGATTTCCTCCCGAAAACGCTTGTCTAAACGCAGAATAAAAAGTGAAGACGCGACGCCACTTTTGCGTCTTCTGTTCAGACCGTCATCGTGTAAACGTAGCCTAAGATGCATCTGCCATACTTCAGCCCCCTCCCCTCCCCCAAACCCCAAGCACAGAACAATGCATTTGTGCAGGCACACACACACACACACACACACACACACACACACACACACACACACACACACACACACACACACACACACACACACACACACACACACACACACACACACACACACACACACACACACACACACTCTCAAAAACATCTAGAAGGAAATTATTATTGGTGCATTATTGGTGTCTAGTCTAGGCTGGCGGATATTACTTCTTGTTTAGTTTAGTACCCCCCCCCCCCCTCCGGTTGTTATTATTATAAAGTTCACTTCTCCAGTACTTCACTGCAACATTGACAGATCCGCTGTTGATAGTAATTGATTACGCCGCTGTTTGATAGAAAACGAGATAGGAATGAGAGAAAACAAGGAGAAAGTATATGGAAAGTATACAGTGGCTCTGTAGTTTGATTCCCTGCTGATAGGGGCTTGGTTCAATTCCCCCACTTGAAAAGCGATTTACCTTTACATTCCTGCCATTGCCACCAGACAACTTCCTCTGCAGCGCACTGTGTATATAATACCAATATGATATGAATAATAATATGAAAATCTCCCCGGCCAGCAGTCCTTGTTATTCGCAGCGAGGGCAGACACAACCTTGGATCAGAGCCGGAGCGTCTAAATAAAACAATAAAACACAGAACCCTATTTGCTTCCTGGAGTGTGTGTTTGCATGTGTGTGTTTGTGTGATTGTTAGTATGTGTTCCTGTGTGTGTGTATGTGTATGTGTGTTTGCGAGTGTGTGTATTTGTGCTTGAGTGCGCGTGTGTGTGTTTATGTGCGTGCGTGCGTGTGTGTGTGCGTGTGTGTGTTGCGTGCATGTGGGAACCTCCCATTACACAGTGGTTATTGAGACAGTCGGTCCTGTTAAATGTCAGATCAATTGAACGCTCTCTCTCAGTCGGTGCAGCTGGACACCCCGAGCACAGCTCACAAAGGTACGCAAGGGTCTCGAGGCTCGGCTTTAACATCCAAACCCACAGCATAATCGTCTCCATTATCTGTCATTACTGTTATTTAAGCAGCAGGACAAAGGCGCTGTGATGTGGACCGGACACACATTGCTTTTATTCTCGTTTGAAAGCCCAGACGGTTGTTTTATCAGGACTAGTCCAGGAAAGAGGTGTGTGAATGTGATTGTGATCCTAATGTTTACTCTGATTTTAACACTTCTTTGTGTTTTTTCTTGCCATGTCGGGTCGCCTGTTAGCAACACTTTGTTTTGGTCTTTTGCATGAAAGCATTAGATTGTTACCTTGAAGGCATTCATAAGATTGAATCACTTTTCATCAGTTCACATTTATAGTTTCTCACACACGCACGCACGCACACAATCCATCTTGTATTGCTCTTCAAACAACTTTTGTCGCAAAACAAATTGCAAAGGCATAAAAGGGCAGTTTCCGCCGAAACAGAAACAGAACGTCATATTGAATTAGACAAATCTTGTCCAATTTTAATTAAATTGCATAATATTCGACAAACTACAATCCATCTTAAAAATGACCATGGTTGCTATGGATATGGTCCTAGATTCAGTATGTCAGGACATACAGTATATATCATCATCTGTAATCATCTGTCTGCTAATTCAGCAGCTATTGTCCTCCACGCCGTCCTTTGAAGGAGGGATCCTTCAGGTGGGTACCCCCTCAAGGCTTCTGCCTCTGGCTCCGGGGAGGGTCTCCTCACAGTCCTTTAGAGGGCTTAAGGCCGATCAATACTGTGGCCTGACCTTGGAGACCCTCATTGTGATCAAGGGCTGGCCTAATACAAGGATGACTTGATAATTGACTTGCCTATCGCTGCTACACTATGGATAATACAAGTAAAGTAAGAAGCTTTACTTGGCAAGTATTCCACATATATAAACAGACGAACACAACTAGGATAGAAGCCGAACTTGACTAATTGTTCATCAGAAAGTTGAGTGTAGAAGAGCAGTGATTGAGGAAGTTAACCAACTGTGTCCAAACTGTGTGTGCAGTAAATAGAGGTCCTGTCTGCAGTAGGAACAGTATGTTGTGTTGATAGCACTGCCATCGCTGGTTTTATATCCCAGAGAGAATGCCTCTCCCCTGCTCACGGATACGGTTGGGTTCACCACACAGCACAGCAGGGAGCGGCAGAGAGCAATCAAACATACACACATACACACTCACGCAATACGCACTCACGCACACACACACACACACACACACACACACACACACACATACACATACAAACACACTCACACGCACACACACATACACACATACACGCATGCGGATGCATACACACGTATACACTGAAAATAATAAATACAGAGTTACACACTCACACTAACACATACTTCATCTTTAGACACACACACACACACACACACACACACACACACACACACACACACACACACACACACACACACACACACACACACACACACACACACACACACACACACACACACACAGTTACCATGGTAACAGTCGCCACCATTCCAGAGTGACGGTCCCAAGGTGGAGCAACTTTTAAAAAATATATTCACACTTTGTGACATGTGTCTGTGAGTGCTCCAGGGCCTTTTGAAGCGTCCTACCTCCTGTCTCCTACCTCCTGTCTCCTATCTCCTCCTGGCTGTCTGCCTCCGCCTCAGTGTGAATGTTTCCTACGGCTTCAGAGGGAGTCTGCTGTCCGCTCTCCTATCTCCTCCCTCTGCTCCTAATGGCAGCTACAGTGGGGCGCTCCATCTGCGGCTTCAAGCAGAAGCCGGCGGAGAGGTTTTTTTAAAAAAAAAAAAAGCTAAGAAAAGCAGGGAAGCTTTAAAGTGTCCTTTTTTGTGCTGAGTTCATTGTTCTTGAAGGGGACAACTGCTACCCCGTGGTCAGACGCCCATCGCCTCGCGATGGGGGCCGGTACTGACGCTGCCGTTGTTCCCCTCTCCCCGCCGCACCCCTCTGCCTATCCCCTGGGTAAGCTCTCTCATCCCGCCACGCACACTCGTATACAAACTTTGTGTAAGCATCGACACGCAGACACACGTTGGTACAGACACTAAGAAAGCCTTCCGATTTCACGCTTAGACACACACACACACACACACACACACACACACACACACACACACACACACACACACACACACACACACACACACACACACACACACACACACACACACACACACACACACACACACACAACCTCCTCGGCACCCTGCTGTTTAGGGTCTTTAAGTACAAAAACCTTCATCCCCGACTTTAGACCTCTCTCCTCTTAATTCCCCTCTGAGGGGGGCGGGGAGGGGGACAGCTAGGGGGTGATAACCTTATCTTACTGACTCCCCCCCCTCCTCCTCCTCCCTCCTCTCCCCCTATAGACCCCCACCTCCTCCATTGTCTTTAAGCCCCACTATCTGCCTCGCAGCTTCTGACGTCCCGAGCATTCTTATCACAACACCCCCACCCCGCCCCCGCGCTTGTCATCCTACTTCGGTTTAACGCCTGGAGATATACCACTGGTTTGAGGAACAGAAAATACATGGACGTGGATCAAAATGCGTTAAAATACTTTGCTTTCAAGTTTCAAGTTCGTCGGCCTTTTGAGTTGGGAGTTTGTCGTGACAAAGGTCAGGACTCGAGATTTCCACTTTGTTTTGCTAATGGTTTGGCAGCCCGGGGGGGGGGGGGGGGGGGCGATGGTACGGTCTCACCACCTGACAGTCATTATCTCCCTGTCGGCTCAGTAGGGCGTGCAGTTTAGTGAATATAGAACAGGTAGACGAACACGCAGAGCCACGCGCCGGGTGTCGGATAGAATCTAAATGCGCTGCAGTTTGGAGGGTGGCGCAGTGAGACATGCTGCCTGACAACAGGAGGGTCCCGGGTTCACGCCCACCTCTCTGTGTGGAGGTTTTATGTTCTCCCTGTGTTTTTAAAATGCATTTCCTCACACACCTGAACCCTTGAGCAACGCACCCAGCAGTAGACCAGGGGCTGGTCTCTGGGCTCGGCAGCCTCTGCCGTGGTCTGCTCCTAGTGCTGCCGGTCGTGGGCTGAATGCAGAGTTCACGTTGTGTTGTCCCTGTGCGATGACTTGACTCTAAACAGCGATCCTGCTGCCGCTCCGGCGGGGGGCCGGGTGGGTCGAGCGGGCGGGTGGGACTCTTGGCGGCTGTGGGCATGCGTTGCCAGACCCTATGGAGCTGTAAGTCGGGCCGGCGCTGACAAGGTTGTTATTTTTAGCCCTCCCTGGTTAGACTCTGATCCGAGGTGATGAATGGGTGTGTGCGCGAGAGCTCCCCTTTGACTCTCCACCATCAGCTCTCGCTCTCCACGCTTTTCACACTTTCTCAGGCTCTTCGGTTCCTCTTGTACTCCTCCGTTGCCTTCTGTTCCTCTCCTTTATCTGCCTCCTCTCAGGTCTGGGATCCTCTTTCTCTCCTCTAATCACTTTCTCCCTTCATACATCGTTTCATCCTCTTATCTATCATCTCTCCTCCATTCTCTCTTCTCCTCACATTCCCTCTCTTCTCCCTCTAGGCTTTCCTGTTATTCTAATATCCCTCCTCTTCTCTCTCCTCTTCTCTCTCTTCCCTCTCTCCTACCGTCAGTTTCTCCATTTGCATCCCTCCCTCCTCCCTCCATCCTCTCCTTCCTCTTCTCCCACACTCTCTTGCTCATCCCTACCTCCTCTCTCCTCCCGTCATTCCTCTCTCCAACCTCCCTCTCCTCCTTCCCCCTCTCCCACAGTGGGAGAGAGGGAGACTTCCTTCATCCAGCCGTGCCTGAGACGTGATAGTTTCCACCACCCTGGCCTGTTTGTCCGCGTGAAATGCTCCGCCACACTGAGATGCTTGTGCTCTCCTATGTGTTTGTTGTTGTATTGACGGATGTTTGGCCGAACTCGACCTTAAGTGTATTTAAGTGGTCCCTCGCACTGCAGTACGAGAGTTCCTTCTTACTGTTTGTTTGTGTTTCTCGTAAAAATCGGTCGTAATGAAAAATAGCCGTGGTTTGTGCTCTGACCATTAGAGAGCAGAAATATCTTAAGGTCAGGAAAGTAGTGATTAGGGCGTTCTATGCCTGGGATTAAGGTTCTGAGTTAGAGCCCCTATGTCATCAGTCTACTTTAGTCATCCTTGAGCTAAAAGGACCCCTCACCCCTACCTGTTCCTTAAAGACATGTATCTGAATCCACTGCGCGTCACCTCTGGTGTTGACTGCATTATAATAAATGATAATAACTAAGAGTTAACGATAACATCCATCCTAAGCGGTGTAATCAGGTTGTTTGTGGGTACCTTGGGGTCGCTGTAAACTCTCCTGGCAAAGGACAGAGTGTAATAATGTGTATTGGGGTAATTCCTCAGCGCTCAGCAGTGAAAGTGAAAGTGAAAGAGAACGAGACAAAGCTGAGCGATGATTGAGTCGAGCAATTAGTCGGTGAGGCGACACGGGCAATCAGCGCTAAATGAGTTATGTGGACGTCAGGGCAGCCGGGAGGGAGGACTACGTCTGCCTCATTATTTTGAGGACTCACTTATTCTAACGTCTTCGT
This sequence comes from Melanogrammus aeglefinus, assembly GCA_900291075.1. Lineage (NCBI taxonomy): Eukaryota > Metazoa > Chordata > Actinopteri > Gadiformes > Gadidae > Melanogrammus > Melanogrammus aeglefinus. Next base: position 28,263 of record OLKM01000402.1, on the reverse strand, counting down.
CGGTTCTCGCCGAGGACGGCCTTCAGGCAGCACGCCACGAGGAATACACAAGCAGACGTCACACACCCACGCACGCAAATACGCACACGCACACACACACACACACACACACACACACACACACACACACACACACACACACACACACACACACACACACACACACACACACACACACACACACACACACACACACACACACACATTCAGAACAGTTCTGCCGAACCCGGTGGTGCCGAATATTAATGAATAAATAATGAACAATGGATAAACTCTGAAAGACATTTCAGAAACTTTGTGAATGAAGGATCCTATTTTGACAAGAAAAAGACTGAATCATTTAAAATAAAACGACCCACATAAATAAATGCATTGAAATATGATATGAAAGAAAAGAATACTGAAAGCAGGCCTATAACAGCAGGTGCAAATGAGATGTAAAGGGTGCTGGGTGGCTAGCAAGCCTTACAAGAAACAGCTGGGCATTAGGGTCGCTATGGTAACAGTACGGTGGTTCTCAATCAATTTAAATCCTGACAGAATATACCCTCTATGTTTAAATAGGAGGGTTTCAGTCATGTGGTCTGAAGAATCCAAGCCACCATGTTGTGATCTCATTTTAATGATTACGTATGAAGAGGCACCTGGATGATGGATTAGGACATGCATGACTTCATGTCAGACCCTACTATTCTTTAATAGTTGGATATGCTCGCAGTTGCTAGTACATGGTATTATCCTATAGGTGAATGGCTGGATAGAAAACATGTGTACTATATCTGAGAAGATTAGCCATGAATATTAGAGATTAGCCATAGGGGCCTTGTGTAGCCCCTATATCCTCTTTCACTCTCACTCTCACTCTCACTCTCACTCTCATCTCTCCCTCTCTCACACACACAACCATAACCCTCAACGCCATCTCTGCTGCCTTCCTATAATGTATTCTCTAACACCCAACTCTCTCTGCACTGCAGTGAGGATACTAAATAAACAGAGGTTTATAGCCTCATATGTAAAACAGCCTCAAATATAATAGTGTTTACTTTTACTCTCTGTGTTTGCATTTCATCTATTATCCACATTATGTCCATACAGATATATTTTCTCTGCAGTTTTTTTTATTTAAAAAATGATATTTTACTCCCTCAAAATCCCTTTCTTTTTTTTTATCAATCCCAGACCGGATTAATAAGGTTTATCTTCATCTTTGATCTTTTACACACACTGCCCTCTCTTAAGATAAACAGTCTTTCCTTGAATATTCAGTTTGTTACGTGATACTATGCCCTTGGTCACTCACTTCTGGGAAATATCGTTCCAGATAAAAGAGCTAAAAGAAAGAGGATTAAAAGAAAGGAAATGTATTCACGCTGACCACGTTGACCTCAAGATATCGGGCTGCCATCCGTTTTTAGCGATCAGCGTCTTAATGTAAAGATGATGTGGCTAGCCCCTCTGTCTGCCCTACATCCTCCATCTCCTTAAATCAATAGCAGGTGTAATGGTTTGGGCCCGACCCGCGGGCTCCGGCGGGCTCCCGGGTAGAGAGGAGAGGAGGTTATACCGGCGCTGAGCTGAAAGGCCATGCTACCCGCTACCCGCTAATGTCACAGTGCCCTCACAGGTCGACCTAACCAGCTATTCCTTTCTGTTGGACCGGACCAAAGCTCTTTTTTTTATCAGCGCAGCCGACTAGCATAACACGACTCTCGTGCCCAACCTCTGAGCTCCTGTTGAGGGGAGTAATACTAGGATGTAGCCTTAGACAGCTTACACGGGCAGAGGAGGGAGAGGAGGGGAGTGTGAGAGAGGGAAGAGGAGAATCGAGAGGAGGTCGAGAGAGGAGGTGATCGAGGAGCAGGGGGACTAAAGAGAAGGTGGGAAGATTGAGAAGAGGAGGAGAAGGGATAGATGACGGGAGAGAGAGGTGGAAGAGGAGGAGGTGTGCGGGGAAACAGGTGTGCAGGATAAGGGATATAGAACAGTGGAAATAGGAGTTATCGGGAGCGAAGAGGGAAGAGTATAGATGAGGAAAGGAGGAGGAGAAGGGCAAATGGAGGAGGAAGAGGAAAGGAGAGATGGATGATAAGGAGGGATATAGGTAAAGAAGAGGTGGAAGATAAGGAGGGATATAGGTGAAGAAGAGGTGGAAGATAAGGAGGGATACATAGGTAAAGGTAAAGAAGAGGGAGGGAATGAGATGGATACCAGAAGGAGGGGTGGAGGAGAATAATCCAGGGAGGAGAGAGGGAGGAGGAGATGTTGGGATGTCACTTTTAAAGCATCACTGGTCTCTAATTACAGCAAAATGGTGTCGAGAGCAACCCTGAACCCCAGGCCGATGAGCGCGCACGAGACGCTGTAATCCTCCGACACTCCGGTGGTCCCGTTGTTCCCCCCCCCCCCCCCCGTCGGGAACAGAACAGCTCTGTAATCACCGACGCCTGCCTCCTAGAGACGAGGTGATCCCGGCTCGACTTTGTGTAACCCCCCCTGTCCTCCATCTTGCACAACAATAATGAATTGTCGCCATCCCATTTCTTCCCCGCTAAGTATCCAAGATGACGTGTCCCAATGTCGGGAGCGTGGCGGGAGATGCAGCCATCCATCAGCGGGGACGCGGTGATGAGGAAGGGGATAATCATCACTATCAGAGATGGGAAAACAGCGATTAGAGTACTGAGGAGTCTGCAGGTTCAATTTGGGAAAGGACGGCGCTTTCTAAGCCTGAAGGATGGCCTTCCGGTTTCAGACATTCTCCCGTTAATTGCTTCAGTCGCTGTTGCTCAGAGATATCTTTTGACCGGACGGAGACGGGCTCTCAGAAGAGAGAGACCAAGGTTGACTCTGCAAATCATGGATGCCCTGTTTTCTTTAGCAGCCGACGGATGCTGTACAACATTCATATTATCAAACATTTATCTTGAAATATAGTACTTTTTAACATACCCTTTCCCCTGACCTTGTTGTGTTGCGTTAATGTCATTGTGCAACCCCAGTACTGGACCCCAGTTGTAAGGGTGTGACTTGCAGCAGAAAGGTCCTCTCGTTGTCCCTGAGGTCCAGTTTACCCGTAGGCATCCTAGAGGAAGATGCCCCTAACCCCTACCTGCTTTATTACAGCACTTTTTTTGCATTTCTATGCTTTATTCATAGAGAGAGAGAGAGAGAGAGAGAGAGAGAGAGAGAGAGAGAGAGAGAGAGAGAGAGAGAGAGAGAGAGAGAGAGAGAGAAGAGAGGAGGAGAGAGAGAGAGAGAGAGAGAGAGAGACGAGAGAGAGAGAGAGAGAGAGAGAGAGCAGAGAGATGAGAGAGAGAGAGAGAGAGAGAGAGAGAGAGAGAGAGAGAGAGAGAGAGAGAATTCAGCAAATGCCCTCAGGCAGGAAGCGAACCCGGGTCACCGCCGTAAGGGATGAGCCTTAAAGGTACACTCCCGGTGAGCCACCGTGGCGCCCCTGCAACATGCATCTTTAACTAAATCCAATGTATTAGCATAAAAGGGTCAAAAAATTAGCATAACATTTAAAGGAAAAAAGGACTCCGTCGTACTAGTCTTCTACAAGACGTTCCTATCGCTGTCAGTTCTACTCCTCCACTGGATTTTAAGTCCTTTTGCTTCCTCTGTACTTCATCTTCAAGATAACTGCCACACAAACTCCTCTCTCTTATCAACTCCCTGATTTCTACTGGGTTTCATCATCAGCCTAGTCCGGCCAGAGGGATGAGTGGGCATGATTGGGGCTGGGTGGGGTGGGGTCGGGCTGGGTGGGTGGGGGGTGATTGGGGGGCGAGTGGGGGGCAAAGCCACCACGTAACCACAGCAATGCTTCATTTAAACTCGTGTCGGAAACGCTGTCGTTGAATTAGCACAAAGGTCGCCCCTGCTCAGAGAACAATGGCTTGATGAGCGAGGAGCTGCCATTTTGTAAGTTTGAGGACTTTCTTTTTTTTGGGGCGTTAATTCAATTCAATGTTAGTCAAGCATGCAGCCAATAAAAGGGATAGGTCTTTACCTTAATGCCGACACACCGGCGACGTTAAAATACACCGGTAGTTCGACTGAGAACTCTGCTCCGATAGATAGCTATTAGCAGCTCACGAGTGTTTGAAATCCAATTATTTCTTTTTTTTTTACAGGCCGCACTGTAATTTTCAGCTTCATGGATTACAAAACCCGAATGTTTAATGGATTCTCAGACGAGAGGAGTGGACTGAGAGGAGGCCACCTGGGTCAGTCGTCACGATGCCTCTGTAGTACGACTTTGAGGAAGAAACGGTGCTGATGTAATTTCGGTGGCAGCCACACGTGCATACATCAATCTCATGCTGAATTAGAGGTACAGCCGTCGTCTCCGGAAAAACGTTTTCTTCTTTTTTTTTTACGAACAAGCTCGCCCCTTGTAGTCGGAACAAGTGCTTCAGTTATCTCAAATAAAATACGACCTACTGTCTTTAATTCAATGTTAAATTACAACTACTTGAAAGGTGTTGGTTTTTTTGGCTTTGTACTAATACGCATTCGCACATTTCTCATAAGCTGTAGTGGTTTGAAGTCAGCCTTGGCCTGAGGCATGTATGTGTAATAATTAGGCTAGAACTGTATGTTCTGTTCATCTTTTTAACGTCACATTTGTAACGTTTCATAACGAGCTGCTGGAAACAGAGGTGCTGGACTTGGCAGTTTATCCACTTAGCCCTGAAATCGGTTGGAAATTTTCGAAGGCAACAGGAATGGTCCCGTCTCCCCCCCCAAGGGCAGGCGGCGCGGTGACGCATCGCCGGACGGCGGGGATGATTACACGCTTGTTTTTTTTTTGGTGAATCTAAAATGGCCCCGCAGTCGAGAGCCGGCCGTGCTGGGGTCAGCTGCAGCGAGGTTGTGTTTTGATGGCTCTGCCCTTTATCAAGATAAGAAAATAAAACGCGATACACCTTCTTCAGATCTCTTGTCTTTGGAAAATAGTGGATGTCTTGGCAGATGAAAGACGTGCCATAGAGAAAAGTTTATGATGCACTATGATTTTATGATCAAAGTGTATTTTAGAAATAAAATAAATATAAATAATATTAAAAATCATCTAACACGTCTGTGATGGACAGATACACTTCATGGTAATTGAATGTTAGGCAGTTTGAGGATGCTGGTCTAGACTAACACCAGAATAACACTTTAAACCTTTCAAACCCTCTGCAATATGTCAGTATGTTAATTATGTGATGATAAGATAATCAATAAAGAAGGATAAATGATGCCCAGCCCTAATATACACCACTGACATGCGTAATAATTAAACAAATGAATCATCCATTTGATTTATATTGTCGATTTTTAAACGGGGTTCACAAAGTGCAGCACACGCTATATGATAAATGATGGGGCAAGAGACGCAGCCAAAGCACTAAAAATCAAACTCCAGTATCTCGACGCTTTAAGTCCTGATGGATAGAGAATGAGAGATACAGTATGTGCTGTTTCTGCTGGGTCAGTTACTCAAAACACTTTTAGAGGACGTTTAAAAGGGATTGATTTCCCAGCTCAATAATCCAGTTTTATTTCTTCTATTTTACAAAATAATAGCGCTTCGGTTATTTAGTTGCTTCTGATAGACTTTGACACTCTGTAGAAGTGAAGATCTGACTTGGTCATCTTCGTCACTCCTGGTTTGCTCGCCAAATGAAGAAGTATGATCAAATGAATGCGCAAGTTTCCAGTCCGTTGTCCCAAATAGACCATTGGGCTCAGATGCAATGTTCACGCCTATTTGTGGGATCACACAGGATGCCCAAAACAACCACCACAGTCTTCCAGCATTATTTTAACTTTGCCTCCTTCATTGTTATTTCTACATGCTCTCCCGTTATTGTTTCCTTTTAATTCATCACAAAACACAGTATATCAGAACATATTACAAGGGCGGGGTGATCAGTCTCCTCCAATCATTATCTGTTAACATTTAACCGGGGCAACCCACTGATTCCTATTGGGTTACACTTATTCAAATCAAGCCAATCACAAAGCGCCTACATCCTCTCTAGGCTGAGGATGCGGTGGGGTGAGATACCTGGGCCAGACAGGTCCCTGGCCTGTTGCTTTGTGGGACAAAGGAAGGGCCTTTTGGGGCTGGAGACGGTGGTCTGGCCAGGATGAGGACAGGATGAAGGTGAATACACATAAAGTGTACGTTCAATAAGTGGGGGGATAGAGAGCTATGTTTGGCAGGGAGGTGGATTAATATCAGGATGAGGGCTAAGAATATTTATCAACTAAAAGTGGGAGTCTGGCAGGGGGGGGGCGTGAAGGCAGGGAAAAGGTTTCATCAACTAATAGTGGGGGTCAGAAACTGGACTCAGGCAGTAGGGAGAAACGGCATGAGACGAAACTATATCTGTTCAAAGATGAATACATTCCTCAACAACTGAGAACTCTAACAACGTAATGCTCTTTTGGCTGATGTAACCTCAAATGAGGAGTCCACTCCTTCCATATCTCTCCTCCTGCCCTCATAATCTGTTTTAGTTGGACGTCCGTAGCGCCCAAAGAGCAATGTACTGAAGGGTAATGTACTGAAGGGTAATGTACTGAAGGGTAATGGACTGTGGTCTGACTGCAGCGCTCTGGTCATGTCTGCAGACTGATGTCAGACGTCTTGTCCTCCTCAGACAGACACGTCTGCCTCAGAGTGTCCGGCGCTGTTCAGTGACGTCAGAAAAAGTTTGAAGAACCATCCGTCTTATTTTCAAATTGTACCATAGTGTTTTGTTGTAGCCTCAACCATTTTCATTTAAGATTTCAATATAAAACTTTCATATTGAATATTCTATAAATTTTTTTTTTTTTTTTTTTAATCAGAAAAGAAAAACTACTTCTATGTCTTCATGGACTGGCTAGATCTAATCTTATCATTTTCAGTGAGAGATTATCAGTTTACAGAGGAAACGGACACGCTGGGACGTGAATAAATTATAAGACCCCAATGATGTTGTCGTCCCCAGCCCCCCCCCCCCCCCCGCGCCCCCCTCCAGAGAAGCGTCATCATGACCCCACGATCTGAGTGTTCGGATCAGTGCCTCCATACGACACAAGTCTCTTAGCTCCTCTCCGCTCAAGAAAACTCAGACCACTTCCAAGCTATGACCCCTGCTTCATGATACGGCGGCTCATTGCATCGGCTCTTCGGGGCGTCTGTTCTTGGCGGGAATGTGACGGACGTACATGTACATCTTAGTCAGACCCCGGCCAGCAGCCATGAATCATTATTTATGAGAGGTCGCTCTCGGGTGCAGTCGTCGCATTCGCTCTCGGAAGACTCGCGTAACGAGTGTTCATCGGACCGGGGCTTTCTCCGTGAAGCGGCTTGGCTTTATTGGTAACATGGTCCGTTGGGGGGGGGGGGGGGGCTGCATGAAGCCCACCCAGCCGCCGCATCTGTGTCCTGTTTATTCAGTGGCTCATTCGGCTCATAACGGCTCATAACGGCTCCTGGGGACAGTGGAAGAGTTGGACGCTTAGTGGGAGTGAATTAATGATTGTTAAACAGTCTCCCTCGTGGCTAGACTAAATGTGATGTGACATTTGGAGCCGTTTTGTGAATGCTTCAGTACTATACATTACTCTACTACATACCTGCCAAACTTCATTAAATTTTTAAGACCCCTATTTTACTCCTGGGGTTCATAATGATGAGCCATTACGAGCCATTACAAAGTCTCTCTCTTTGTGAAGTCATGGTATGTATGGGTGGGGTCAACCTGCTTGAACAACCCTGATCCACCTAGCAGCCATATTGGGTCAGTGGGGTCGGGAAACCTTTTAGTCTCTTTGGAAACCATGACATCTCAATGCATTATTTTTAGGTCTGCATTTCATTTTGACACCCAAGTAGCGTTTACAACTCATTTTCATTGTTTTGTCATGGTTTCCCGAAGGATTGTAGAAGGTTTGCCCACCAAACTAACCGTTTTTGCCGCTAGATGAATAAGGTCCATCATGTTTACTGGTGGGACTTCAGCAACTGGTAGCTTGGAGTTGATCTGTCAGTCATACACTCCTACTTGTTACGTCATAAAATGATTGATGTTGTAATATATAACATGAAACCTAGGTGTAACATCCAGGCCTTCAACATATCCTGGTTGGGTTGCACAGTAAGTGGTTAATGGGCAGGATAATACAACATGATACTCAGCAGGAACCAGCAGAGTGGAAGGCCCAATCCCATTACTTGGCTCAAAGGAAAATCTCAGCCCTAGCCCTCGCTGTTGCGCGTTCACGCGCCGTGGAGCCATGTCCCAATACCAGTTTAAAGGTAGCTTAAGGGGTAAGGGGGAGGGCTAACATCCCCTCAAAATTGAGATTTTCGATGGGCACCCTCAAAGCGCTTCAGTTGTGACTTGCTCCCACAATACCTTGCGAGAAAACTGAAAATCAAGAAATATCCTAGACAAGATGGAGGGCGAAAAGATGCGACAGGATTTGAAAAACAAAAAAACAAAAACAATTTAAGTGTTTTCTCTGTAATTAACTATTAATTATTTTATTAATTATACTCTGCAGCCCGGCCGCGGACTCTCGGAAGATCTGGATATCATACGACATGAGCCCGGGGCAGCTCCCCGACCCTGGGCCGCCCGACCCCGGTCCACGGCCGGGCTGCAGAACCCGTGATAGGGCTCTGCAGCCCGGCCGTGAACCGGGCGGCCCGCGGTCAGGGAGCTGTCGGGCTCATGTCGTATGATATCCAGATCTTCCATGTTATATTTATCAAGTAATGTTATATTTATCGAAATGTAGTTTCAATGCATTATAGACATTCGTTATAACCAGATACATAACCACCGCGGGTTGAATTGTCATGCACTAATCGCTAGTTAGCGAATTAGCTCGCGATCTCCGCAACATGGATAGTTCCATGTCAACACTTGCCCTATTTTCATGTCCCATTTCGCCCATTTGATTGCATGTTTGATGACGTCACAGGGTAGGGTTGTCCCATTTGGTAGGGGATCGGTTAGGGGTAGCAATGAGCATGAGCAATGAGGGTAAGGGTAGGGTTAGGGTTGAGATGTAGGGTTGAGACAGTGAGCCAAGTAATGGGATTTGCCCCAAGAGTATATCTTCAGGTAGGAGTTAAATCATTTGACTCCAGACATCATCATAGGTCTGGATTACCAAGCCAGGCTTGAGCTTGCGTTCTTCTTTGTAAAAGAGCAATGCAGCTTAAAAGCTTGGCCATTTAACAAAAAAAACTTCGAAAAGTGCTGTGAGCCAAATCATGAAATTAATATAGCCCTTTTGTAAATCTGTCAGTTATTAAGAAAGAAAATAGAAAGGCGTCCATGTGCTGGGGGTTAATGAGGAGAAACTAAGAGGAGAACAGAACATCCAGCAGAACAGCGTGTCACTCCTTGTCTCTCATGCATAACCTTTTCCTGGAAACAAAACAAAAGTGCTACTTTGTGTCTGATTGTGTTTTGCTGCTTGCTTCACTGTCTGCCTCTGTGTGTGCGTGCGTATGTATATGTGTGTGTGCATGCGTGCGTGCGTGTGGTGTGTGTGTGTGTGTGTGTGTGTGTGTGTGTGTGTGTGTGTGTGTGTGTGTGTGTGTGTGTGTGTGTGTGTGTGTGTGTGTGTGTGTGTGTGTGTGTGTGTGTGTGTGTGTGTGTGTGTGTGTGTCCATGTAGACACCTGCATGTGTGTCTGTGTGTCTGTGTGCATGTGTATGCATGTGCGTGCGTACATTTGTGCGCATGTGGGTGTTCGTGTGCATATGTGCGGGTGCGTTCCGCCTTGGATGTTTCTCGTGCGTTGGGTTGTTTTCCTCACGGAGAGAACGTCTCAGAGACCAGGGGAGACAAGGAGATGTGTGATGTGGGTCAGACTCTCCGTTCCAGTTATTGTTTGACGACAGGCGCTGCCAGCATTCCATTTCTCAATGTCTGCTTACATAAATCTGTGCCTTCTTTTTCGTCTTGTTATACTTTTTGGAAGTCAAACGGCACACGAGGGAAACAGAGCGCCTGCGCCTGCGCCAGTGCACACACACGCCATGCGACTCCAACCTCAACCGTTTTAACTTACTATTTGCCACAGGGTTATGCACTTTTGGATTCTGAAAGAAATCGATGCTTCTCAATCTACAACACAGCAGGGTTAAAGTTGCCTCTCGGTTGGAAACATGTGAGTTAGGGTTTGTTCATCCGAGGCGCGATGTGAGTCAACCGGCCAGACGGCGAGGGGACAACATATTCCAAACTGGCACCCAGAAGATATAAATAGATTCATGGTGGAGTGTCATGAATAACATCAGTCTAATGTATTGTTAGTCCCAGTCTCCGCTGATAAATATTTCATGTATGCCAGGCCTGGTAGAAGTGGCGTTTGCCTTGCTACAGTAAATCTTGTGCCGCTCCGGTCGTCCCTACCACGCCCCACCACCGGAGAACGCCACTCAAAGCCTCCATCTCTCTTCCATACTGTTTCGTATTTGCATGCAAAGGATATTGGTTCAGAATAACGGTTGGAAGTGATGTAATCAGACCGTTCAGAATGTGATGAACGACAGTGGAACTATCTGCTTGGGTCTTCATGTTCCTGTAAGGTTTTATTTCTATTGATTTGGTTTTAATATTCCAGTAAGCTCTTCATCCTCTTGGTTTGGTCTTAATTTTCCTGCAAGCTCTTCATTCTCTTGGTTTGGTCTTAATGTTCCTGCAAGGTCTTTATTCTGTTGGTTAGGTCTAAATGTTCCTGCAAAGTCTTCATTCTGTTGGTTAGGTCTAAATGTTACTGCAAGTTCTTCATTCTGTTGGTTAGGTCTTAATGTTCCTGTACATCTTCATTCTGTTGGTTAGGTATGCCTAATGTTCATCTCATTTGGTTAGTTTGGTCTTGATGACTGTGACATCTTCGGTCTGTTGGTTGGGTCTTATTGAGCTCTTTCTGTTGGTTGAGTCTAGTCAACCTTTCCCACCCAATGATCCACCCATTCACTCCTTTAATAAGTAAATCCTCAATGACTTTGTGTTGCTAATTAGGTAAGATCACCAGTATGTGTATTAATTAGAGTCCCAGTTTAAACAGTCAGAGAGTTTCTTTATATCACACCTATATGCCTTCATGTTGATGCCTACGATGTGATGTTTCCCTATAAAGATCACAAACGTACATTGTATCATGGAATTATCTTGGTGGATGCTGCCTGTGTGTGTGCCAGATGTCCTCCCAGGATCACGCCCCATTAAACCAAGTACTTTTTTTGTGTCGAGAGTGTCTCAAAATAACTCATTTTTCATATCCTAAAATCTCCAGCGGCTGAGCGCTTTGCGGTGGGTGGAGGATGGGGGTAGAGTCAAGGGTGGAGATGAGAATGGAGTTAGGCCTTTAGAGTCTTTCCCTTGTGCTGTGGCCTTGCGTCGAGCTCTCCCTTGCGTCACATTCCGTTCCGGTTGCTATGACGAATCCCGCCAAGCTCTCTTATGAATGGACTGTTAAACAAAACCTGAAACAAATGCAAAGTGCTTCAGGAGCCCATTTTGTCCATAACCTTCCCAGAAGAGGAGGAGGAGGATACGAAAGGATGCGGTGGTCTTGAGATGGAGGTAACTGCCATGGCCAACTGACCTGAAGGATGAGGGATAAGATATGAGCCTTTGAGCTTCCAATGGAACATGTGCATTCAATTGGAAAATAAATAAATAAAATTGAACTTAAAAGGCCTCTAACAATTTTCAGAAGAAATGTGGTGTTCATCTTGCTGAAAATAACGCTGGTGACGTGTGAAGTTGTGCTTTTATTTTTAGGGTAGCTGCTAGAGTGTTATATGTTGCTTCGTGGGTGTTAATATAGTGCTAATATAGGTTAATATGTTGCTCTAGGTGTCTGTTCTGGTGTAGTGGAGTTGCTAGGTCGGGATGGGAGGTGGCTAGGGTGTTCTTGGTGGTTTTGTATATTGTTTTGGCTGGATGCTAGGGTATTTTGGCTGGTTGCTATGGCGTTTTTTTTAATGGTTGCTAGCATGTGTTGGTGGTTGATATAGTTCTCTAGGTGGTTGCTTGGTTCTTTTGGGTGATTGATAGTTGACATTTTAGATGGTTTCTCTTGGTTTCTGGTTGGTTGCTAGGGTGATATTTTTGGTTGCTATGCTGTTCAAAATAATTATGATAATTATAGCAATAATTTGTGTGGATGGGGTTTCATTTTTTATCCATAAAAGTGTGGATAGAAAGGTTGTTTATACATTTGAACTATTGTTCTAGCAAAAAGTATGAAGGTGGAGTTGAGTAGGTTACCTTGTGAAGAATGATATTAATGTTCACAAAAATTATAATAAGTCTGATAGACAATAGAGCAACTAAAGCTGAACATCTAATTAAAATATAGCAATAATACATTGAACTATAAATGCAGGTAAAGATAATAATTAATGAATCAAAGCAATAACATGCAAAGCAATTATTTTCTCTCAGATCAAGAAAATCCTTTTCTTAAAGGTATTTTAGGTTTTAAAGAAGGTGGTTAATTGATGTTCATAATAAGGTCATACATTAGAGAGGTTAACGTTTCAATAATCAGTTTTGGCTGATGTCTGTAAGGATTGAGACTACATCCTCAGACGATATGGGGCTTGGACACTGTTACGTATCTATGTATTTGTGGGGGTTTTGGTTTTCCCCCCGTAACTCTTTTCCTCTCCCTGTCCTTTATTGCAGGACTACAAATATGGCGGTTCTGGAGTCCTGCTGGTTTCATTGGTGAGGGCTAACCAAGCGAGCCAAGCCGCCCGCTAAAAGCCCCCCCCGTTCCACCTGGCGCCGATCTGATGCCCTGTTGGAAGTCCCTGCCTGGTTGCTTTGTTTTGTTATCTGTCTGCGGTTTGTTGCCTCTGTTAACTTCTTCAGATTTCTTGGCCGTACCTACATGTTGTCATATTTGGCCTCATGTGTTTAAGGTTTATTTAAGTTTTGGCCATCTTGTAGGAAGCTGGTAAGCTGAGTTGCCTTTCCTGAGCTAGAGAGCTAGGCTTACCTTCTGTATATCCTTTGAGCTGTTAGAGTGATTATTTAGTTTTTTAGTAGTGCTGTCAAGCGAGTTAAATATTTAATCGCGATTAATCACATTAATGTCATAGTTAATGATGAGTCATGATTATCGCAATTCTATGCTAAATATCCCTTGATTTCTTTGCCACATTAATTTTTCTCATTGTCTTTGTTTACTTGTGTCTGTACTATATGAGTTCGCTTGTGTGACCCCCTCTCTACCCGTAGGGGGTCTAGGGGGTCGTAACAGTCACTTTGCGGCCAACTTTGTTCTAAACGCTAGCTGGGAATTCAGAACCAAGATTGAACCAAGATGGCGAGACAAGGTGAACGAGGCCCATTCTGATCTTCATCTCCTGGCCCTTTGGAGACAAGCTTCCTGGAAACAGACGACTGCGTTCCCAGCGGACGGAGGCCGTGATTGGACAGGGTTTCTCTCCTCCGGGCCGGGCCGGGCCAGGCTACGGACAGATCCGATCACGTCTTCGGTGGCAGGACACAACTCCATGCCCCGAGACATGCAGACATTGACCCACACAAGGACAAGCACGATAGAGATTGCCAAAACATCATCTTCTATCTCCTTGGAGACGATGGAGACAGTAAGCCGTCGTTCTGATTCCGTCTCTCTCTGTTTAGACAACAGATAACCCTCGCGTCGGTTTGCAGCAAGACATTATTTTTCCGATGTCTGAGTGGTTCTGGTGGGATTGTGTACAGATTATGTCCTGGGATGTCCTCCACGCCAGGACAATTCACAATCACAATCTTTGGGTTATTTTATTTCCTTCTCAGTGACCGTGAGTGCGTTGAGATTCACGCAGGCGTCGTGGCAACGGCTGCAGGCCATCGCAACTGATTGCTCGGCGCACACCGATCACAGCTCCCTGAACAATGATGGGTGTCGACGGTAACGAGACTCGGGCCGCGAGGAGGACTGAACAGGGTAAACGGCCGTCTGACCTTCGTCTGTGGCGATCGCTCCTTACTCAGCGGGGATAAGGCCTCACCCCTTACCCCCCCCCCTGTCCATCTATCACCCTGCTCCCCCATGCTCCCCCATCCATCCATCCTTCCTTATTTTCATCCCCCAGCCTCCCTCCATCCAATGCCTCTATCGCCATCCTGCATCTCTCTCGTCATTCATCTCTCTACCTCCCTCCATCCTTCATCTCTCTTGTCATTCATCTCTCTACCTCCCTCCATCCTTCATCTCTCTCTTTCCCTCCCTCCTCCCTTAATTTACTCCCTTCATTCATCAATCTCCCCCCCCTGCACCTCCCCTCCCCGTCTCTCTCTCCCTTAATCTCTCTCTCCATCCACCCTTCTCTCAAGCCTCCCCTCCCTGTCTCTCTCTGCCTCGCTCTCGCTCTGTCCCCTTCTCCCCCCCTCCTCCCCTCACCCGTCCCTCCCTATACCGCTCACTACTCTTCTTGTTTTCCCCTGGATGAGACATTCTTACATAAGGAGGCGCGGCGCGGTTCAAACGGAGACAGGGTGTGTTCACAGCCTCCGCCTCCTCCACCGCGCACACACAAGAACTACACAAGAACTCTGCTCCACTTGATAAGGAGAGGGGTTAGGGGATGGAGGAGAGAGAGAAAGAGGGGGAGAGGGAGACAGAGAGAGGGAGGATGAGAGAGAGAGAGAGAGAGAGAGAGAGAGAGAGAGAGAGAGAGAGAGAGAGAGAGAGAGAGAGAGGAGGAGAGAGAGAGAGAGAGAGAGAGAGAGAGAGAGAGAGAGAGAGAGAGAGAGAGAGAGAGAGAGAGAGAGAGAGAGAGAGAGAGAGAGAGAGAGAGAGAGAGAGAGAGAGAGAGAGAGAGAGAGAGACTGTTTGTCAGTCTCTGTTTGAGAGTGAGATTGCAGAGGGGAGTGATAAATAGAGAGGTAGAGAGAGACGGAGCTAAGGAGAGAAACATGGAGAGAGAGAGCTCCTCAGTGTATGAAAATATTGTTCTGAGTGCAATGAGCTTCAGGTCTTTTGTGTTTGTTTAAAGAACACGCTGGATAATCCTCCCTTCTCTCAGCTAATTAATTTGCACTTTGCCTCAACCCAATACACAAACACACACACACACACACACACACACACACACACACACACACACACACACACACACACACACACACACACACACACACACACACACACACACACACACACACACACACAGATTCTGGATAGTGTCAGGTTTGAGATCCCTCTCTGTGTGCTTGAGGGTCCAAACGGTTTATGTCATACTTCAGATATTATATAATATACATCTCTTAAGGTACGATCGGTCACCAAGAGCAGATGATACACTTCATATTACCATGCTGTTATAACTATATATATTATAACATAGGATCCGTCAGCCTGAGCAGATGTTATAGTATTTATTATAATACTGATATACCCTTATATATACACTATAACATATGTCAATATATATTATATCTATATCATAGATATAATATGATATATACCATAGTGTAAACATGCATATAATAACCATAAGCCCCTCAGTTCGCTACAATATTTAACATAAAGTCTGGCACATTAGTTTAATGTTATAATTACACAGCCCTCATTAAAGCGTTAGCTGATTAGTGGCGGTATAGTACAGATGTTATTTAGCCATTTGGAAAGTGCGTGCGCTTGTGTCTGAGTGAATGTGTGTGTGTGTGTGTGTGTGTGTGTTTGGGATTGTTGTGTGTATTTGGGCTTGGGTTTGTTTTTCGGCATATGTGTGGTCTTTGGGTATGCGTGTGTGTGTGTTTGGGAATGAATCTGTGTGTGTCTTTGGATATATTTGGTGCTTTGGACATCTGTGTAATCAGGAAAAGAGCATGGATGTTTCTTGTGTGGGGTGCAAAAAGCATGCATGCATGTGTGGGTGTGCTGTCCACGACGTGTGCGCGTGTCTGCACGGGCATTAAAACGGCATGCGTGTGAGGTATCCACGCGCGTCCCTCCGCCTCAGAGGGGGGTATGGTGGTGGGCTGATGCATATGCATGTTGTGCGGAGGGTGTGTGAGACCGCTCGCGTTGTGATCTATGCGTTTGCTGGGATCTTCGTCAGCCCCCATTCAGCTGAAGTCCCCACGGTGGGGCCGGCCAGACACCGAGACCTCCGGTGGAAGGGAGCCAGAACACGGCCATTAGCTCAGTTATTTAGTGAACCCCTCCCAGACCTGTCCTATGTGGAACACAGCCCCCGTCAGCGAGACTCATTGTTCCTCCGAATCCGACCGATACCGCTCCCTGTGGACGGCCAAGTGCTCGTCTCTAAATGGTGATTTCAAGGAGCTGAGGCTGGCCAAGGCATCCATTATGCCTGGAATAGTTTAATTGTTTGTACTTTTATTTGCAGTAACTTTTTTTTCAGCACCTAACTGCAGGAGGAGATTGTTTTACCGCAGTAGCAGAACGCTGTACAGCTCCAGACTATCGTACTCCCATGTTATACACCGCAGATGACTGTTAAGCTGCTTGTTATACTGCAGCAGAAGTGGGTTGTACTGCGTGTGACATTGCAGCAGCAGACTGTTATACTACAGGAACGGATTGCTATACTGTAGGAACAGAATGTTATTCTGCAGAAGCAGCCCGTTAAAATCCATGTGATACTGCAGAAGACGGTTGTCCGGCATGTTACGTTGCAGCAGCTGACTGCTATACTGCAGCAGGCTGTTATATGCAGCAGACTGTTGCGCTGCATGGCACACTGCAGCAGCAGCAGCAGCAGACTGTTGCGCTGCATGGCACACTGCAGCAGCAGCAGCAGCAGACTGTTGCGCTGCATGGCACACTGCAGCAGCCGCAGCAGCAGACTGTTGCGCTGCATGTTCTACTGCAGCAGTAGACTGTAATACTTCAGGAACAGACCGATAGACCAATCATGTTGCGGTCGGCGAGGTGCTCTACGAGCGGAATTGGCAAGCACAAACAAGTAGTAAACTGTACAAATGTTTTTGTTAAGGTTTTAAACCAACAAATTTAGACTGGCCACTGTACGGGCGGGACGCACTGATTCAAATCACCCCCCAAGAAAGCTTCATTCCACTCGCGCATATTAGTTTTCGGCAGCTGCTTTCGATATCTATTGTAAGGAAACAGGACGCAAGGTGGATCTCCTGGGCAAGAGGTTCTGTGTCCCAATGTCCTCGGTCTACCAACTGCCTTAACCGTTATCAGCTTAATGTACCATCTGAACCAGTGAATAGCTTTGGATTAAGGCTTGTGCTAAATCACCAGATCAACTAATGATTAGCTAATTCATATAATGAAGGATCCACAGGTGGGGACAGATGTAGAGATTATGTGAAAATCAATCTAATGAATCGGATTGCACAGTAATCTAATGAGTCAGATTATTTATTATTTATGCCGCCTCCACGTATCTAGGCCCGATGATGATGAGGTTCTCGGCCAGTGGTGGGGTGGGAGAGGTTAATGTAAGAGGCATTACTTTCCACACGCATCACCAATAATAACAGAGTGGCTGGTAGTGCTCAACATTTCTCATATGCAAAGCCAAGGTGTGAGGTCAGGGGTTGTGTTGCTAACTACACAAGCTGTACACTATGTGCACCATACACTACACAATACCAACAGCAACATACACCGCCAGAGGACATGCTCCCACAAGGGGCTGAGTGGGGATGGGTGACGCTGGATGATGTTGGATAGATGATTGTTTTAATGTGTCTGTTCAGAGGCAGGATCTTCTCGTGGTTCGGGTGTTTAAATCCCAGCTCAAAGAATCCGGGTGCTATGCCCGATGCCTTGCAGTCTAGCCTGCAGGCATCTTTGAGCAAGGTGCCCTAATCCCTAGCTGTTCTTAAAGGACCTGTCTCTGTAGTCACTGGGAGCTGCTTCGGATAAAGTGCCTGTTAAGTAACAAAATAGAAGTACATTGTAAATAGTAGTTTTGACACCTCTGCACAGCCTACACCAGTTCCTAGCGTGTTGAAATGCATGACTTTAAACAAACACATCTATCATGTTTAGAGGGCATATCTAAATACACATTATCCAGTTGCTTTCTCATGGCTAGACCGACTACACAGAAACAGAATTGTGTGTTTTATGATCATTCATGGTTCGTGGTTCTCTTGGCCGACGTTGGCCCGCCCTGGGTCTCGATCTGTGTTTCTGAGCTCAGTCCGTCCCACAAGACACTAATTCGGGACCATCTGGTGATCTTTCGAGTGTGAAGATGCGTGTTGAACAAATTA
>OLKM01000402.1:0-5000 GCA_900291075.1 Melanogrammus aeglefinus | reverse complement strand
GTGTTAGAGAGTATAGACTGAGACACAGATAGACATATTGACAGAGTCAGACAGACTTTACCTCCCTTTTGCCAGAATTTCACATTAACATATATAAAATACGTGTTTTCTATATCTGCCATTATTTCATAGCTGTCTATTACTCTTACTGCTTCTCCTCCTTCTCCTCTTCTTCCCCCTCCTCCTCCTCCTCCTCCTCCTCTTCCTCCTCCTCCTCCTCCTCCTCCTCCTCTTCATCCTCCTCCTCCTGCTCTTTCTCATAAGACTCCTTCCTCCTCTTCCTCTTCGTCCCAGGAATGAGGAATCCCTCCTGTGATTCTTTTCCAACGGTTTCTTCTGCTCCTGCTGGGTTTTCAGGATATGTTTCCTGTTCTATGGAGATCTGAGGGGTGTGTGAAGCTCTTTGAGACGCTCACTGTGAGAAAAGAGATTGCAAAAATGAAACCTGGATTGGAGGGAAACAGGAAAGACAGGGGTTGGCTCGTTAACTGTCTGAAACCATGACTTCATGTCTCTCTCTCTCTCTCTCTCTCTCTCTCTCTCTCTCTCTCTCTCTCTCTCTCTCTCTCTCTCTCTCTCTCTCTCTCTCTCTCTCTCTCTCTCCTCTCTCTCTCTCTCTCTCTCTCTCTCATCCTCCCTCTCTCTGTCTCCCTCTCCCCCTCTTTCTCTCTCTCCTCCATCCCCTAACCCCTCTCCTTATCAAGTGGAGCAGAGTTCTTGTGTAGTTCTTGTGTGTGCGCGGTGGAGGAGGCGGAGGCTGTGAACACACCCTGTCTCCGTTCTCTCTCTCTAATAATAAAACTCAGCCTGCATTGCCAGGCTGAGATTTTCTGAGATTTACAGTTTTATGATTGAGGAGGAGGTCCAAGTATATAAAAAGTTTTTTTAATCTTCGGAATCTGGTACATTAAATCGTAATAGCATCAAATGAACTTGGTGTGTGTGTGTTTGTGTGTGTGTCATTGTGTGTGTCTGTGTTACTTTATTGTTGCTTCGCTGTGATTGGACAGCAGTAAGTGGCCGATGTGTCCAAGCGAGACCGACGGCCTCGGACAGCCGTGGGACGAGGTGTGATTCCACCAATTCAGACATTCTTCTCATCTCCCGCGGTACCGGAAAGGTTACATTTGATCGACCCCACATATCACCAGCTTTATGAAGACTCCTGCTGTCCCATCTGCCAGGGTGGCCTCTTTATCTTCCTCCCCTTCAGAGGAGCTGGAGAAGGATGAGAGGAGGAACGAGGGATGGAAGAGGGAGGAGAGGAGAGGAGGAGGAACGAGGGATGGAAGAGGGAGGAGGAGGAATGAGGGATGGAAGAGGGAGAGGAGAGGAGAGGAGGAGGAACGAGGGATGAAGGAGAGGGAGAGTGGTTCAGAGGAGGTGGAGTAAGAGGAGAGGAGGAGGAGAGGAGGAGAGGAGAGGAGGAGATAGACGAGGAGAGGAGGAGAGGAGGAAGGAGGAGAGGAGAGGAGGAGATAGAGGAGGAGAGAGGAGGGTCTGGCTGAGGCGGGGGAGGGTCGGGGGGGGGGGGGGTAACTACCAGAGAGAGCGATGTTTCAAAGTTTCTCCCAGGGTAGAAGGACCTAAAGGGAGACAGGCTGACAGAAAGTTACAGCGTTCCGGGGAACTGACTTCTGCAGGGCCTGGAGAAACAACAGCTGGCGCGCGCTATCAGCACGACACTTCAGAGTGAGGCCGTACGCAGCCAAGATTACAGAAGCGGAGCAGTGGTGTGGCTTGTTCACAGTTGCGGCTTGTAAGTTGGCATGTGTTACCAACACAGCGGGCGATGTGAGGAAGTCATCTAAAGTGTTATTTGCGGTTATCACCTACGGTGCAATCTGCAGTTCCTGGAAGGAAGGAGGGAAGCTAAACTTTAGTTGGGAGTTAGAGCTGTGGTCAGGGCATCTTGGGGTTACTGGAGGATGCCTACAGACAGGAATCAGACCCGCCCCTCCGTGGGGAGGCAGACATCCCAACGCGACACTATCCTTCACCCCAGAGGATAAGACATGGTATAAAACACCAAGGAAGTCCTTTAGGAAACATTAAGCGAGAGTGTTAAGGCCTGTGAAGATGGCCAAACACCTTGAAATGTAAATCTATGAGCAATGTTTTGATGTTTAACGCACCGTGGAATCAAATATGTCTCTTACCTTGTCAGCTCAAGCCGCATTAAACCACCATTTCACCTAAATAGGCAATAATTGTGATAAAAACATTCATTTTAGTTTGTTATTACCTCTAAAGTTATTTTTGTGACTTTTCTAACTGCTCAACAACAGTTTTTCTTGTTTTCCTTGCAAACACGTTGGATTTTGGAAATGAGACACACTCTGAGTTTGGTTTCATGCTATCTTTTTTTGGATGGAGGCCTTAGTATATTATTACTTCCTCCTCTCTCCCCTGGGTGTGTTTGTTGTAAATAATAATATGTTGCTCGTCCATTTCCCGGCCCTCTCCAAACCAATGCCTGGGAGTTGTGTGTTGACAGAGACGCGTCCTGCCGTCCCTGCGACGCACCAGACTCCACCGCTCTCTAATTCCGGACTCTGCGGAAGCGCCCGCGAAGCAGGGTCTATATTTAGCAACGTTTGATGAGTGACAGTGTTTGGGTGGCGTGAGCTCGATTGCTTTGCTAACTCCTGTGATGCTAATGCTGTTTATCGTCATGAATATGGAACGTGGTAATTAATTGCATCTTAATGAGGGATCATTTGTCTGGCCTAACGTGATTGTTAGGGGAAAGGCAGGAGCGCTAACTAGGATTAGCTGCTGGGTTCCCCGCAGAGTGCTGCATTCTTTTGCTACTGTTGGATTTCGTATGATTGGTATTCTCCTCTTAGTTGAAAGAGGAGTACTCAAAGGCTGCCGGATTGAGACCGTGTGTCTGAAAGTACTAGCAGTCCCACCGTGTGTCTCGACTTGAGGAAAAACAAGAAGACTGTTTGTGTTTTCCACAATACGTTTTTGGTTCCCTAAAGCATAGCAAGTACACAAAGACATAATCACATACACACAGAAACGCAAGAACACATTTATATCCACCCATCCATAAATACACACACCACCCATAAATACACACACACACACACAAACACATGCACGCACGCACGCATGCAGACAGACAGACCCAGTAATAAACAGTTATACACAGACACCATACGCACACACATACAAACACAGGTAGAAACTGACAACATACACCAAAGCGCACAAAGATCAATACACCGACCGATACACAATCTAAACCCAGCCCCTCTACACACACACACGCACACACACACACACACACACACACACACACACACACACACACACACACACACACACACACACCACACACACACACACACACACATCACACACAGAAAATGCCAAAGCCATATTTTATCGACGATGACACGCTGCGCTATTGTGTCAAACACAACACGTAACTTAAGATAGCGTGTTATCTTGGGGAGGGGGAGGCTGCTGTTGGTAATGTCTGTGGCGCTGCAGCGCACGCTGCTGTGCGCCCGCCGCGGTGAGAGATGACCTCCCTGTCTGATCCCTGCAGGTCTACGGGCTTTGGGAAAAACACCATAGAATCCCTGCTATGTGATTGGTCCTCTCGTGCAGATCAATTCATCTTTTTATGGCTGAAAGGAATTCAAAGCCTCTGTAGCCGTACAGGGAAACCCCCTCTCTGGCGATTCCCGCTGTGATTACCTCCACTCGAATTTATGGGGGATTTCTTCCTTTGTTCTATCCTTTCTGATGTTCGACTTATCGAGAGGAGGGATTGGTGGCATGCCGGTAGGCAGGAATGACTCCCGTTTGAGGAATGACTTAGCTGTCTAATTTGAACCAAACAGACTGTTTCCGGTGGAGGGAGTGGATAGATTAGTGTGCTAGGGTGATTTAACTCCCAGGATGGGTTTAGAGTTCGATCCTTAATGTTTGAAAAAAAAAGCTTGGGAATACCATTTTATAAGCAGGTTGTCAACGTCAGTCTACTCCCTCAGTGACTTGGACTGTTGATTGGAGGTCAGGACGGCAACGCTCGCTTACAGGACAAGTGGTTAGAAGCTGTCGATATCGGGGGCGGGCCGTGTAAATCCCACCCGTCATCAAATCGAAACCCAAACCTCCTACGGTGAAAAACAAACGCCTTTCTTTTACCGGCAGCCCCCCGCAGTCTGTGCGACCCAAGTCAGAACGCTGCAACCAGATCCTTCAGAAAATCCCCCGTCTGTTTCTTTTTTCTTCAAGACACAGGGCCTGGTAAGCACGCTGTGTGTCGTGCGTAAGTTTGTGTGTGCCGTATGCAGGCGTTGCGTTATGTATCAATGTGTTTCGAGTGTGTGTATGTATATACGCTGTATGTGTGTGTGCGTGTGGTAAAAATGTTGTTGTGTAGTGTATCTATATTACCCCTTGTGCGTGTGCGTATGTGTCAAGTCAAGTCAACTTTATTTATATGCCGCATTTATACACCAGGCAGCAGCCTCAATTGCTCACTAAACCATCGTGTGGGAGCGCGGTCTGAGCTAACTGTACGCTGGAGCGGCTGTGTTGTGTGTGTGGGAGAGTGTGTTGTGGTGCACAATGCCTATGGCCACGTCCAGATGCGATAGGGATTTAAAGGAGCCGCTGCGCTCCACGTTTGTATCTCTGCGGCTCGACGAGAGAGGCAACAAGACGAGACGACACACCACACACGCGCACACACACACACAACACACCACACATCAAGCCTCTGGTGTTCCAGACGACGAGTCGCCCCAGCAGGCCTTATGTCCCGTGCTCTCCGCTTGGACAGAGCTTGTCTCGAGGGGGGAGGTTTCAGCGGCGCGGTCGCTTTGAGCGCGGCAGGTGATCCATGTATAGGGGCCAGGATAGTCGAGGCAGTTCTCGGCTCCGCCGGAGCCAGATTTGCGGGCTTTTCCTGAGTGTGTCTGCAGCATAGCCAGGACTGACAAACAGTCTAGGTTGGGAATAAGGACTTGTAAAGG